>CM053027.1:428442910-428542910 GCA_028564925.1 Lithobates sylvaticus
CTCTCTCCTCTCTCGCATGACAGCTGCAGCAGGCGGGCCGCCGCCTCTCTCCTCCTCCCCTCCTGCCTGACGTCAGTGGGGATCTTGCATCGCTGCAGCTGTCAGGCCAAGAGAGGCAGAGGGTCATGTGAGCGCCGATCTGCGCTCTGTAAACGGGTATATAGCTGCATTTTTTTTTTTTTTATAAAGCACAGTCACAGGGGGACATTACATGAATCAACAGAGAGGATTATGCAAATTTAATCCTGTGGGTTAACAGCCACTTTAACTGTAATGAATTGACTAACTTTAAATAACGAACTTCACTTAGCTAGTATTTTTCTGCAGATTATTTTTTTTTTTTTTTTATTTCTATTTTTGTTGCCACTACTTTTTTAAACGTACACTGTTCAAAATAAAATAAAAATAGTTTTCATATTTTTTTGTTTATAGATTTCATAGAAAATCGAATAATTTTTGCAAAACAATACTGCCAAACAAGAGTCTATATATGTATTAGTAGGTTAGCTTAAGTAATGACAAAGTTATCGATGTATAAACAAGCCCATAGTGGAAAATGTAAAAAATTGCTCTAGTACATAAGGGGGTATGCGGATACAATAACTGAAGTGGTTAAAGCCTGCCTACGGATGAAAAAGCAAAACGTATTGCTTTTCTATGCATAGGCAAAGAACAGGTTTGCTTTAAGTCAATCTGTGCACATGTTTCTATTTCAAAAGGTAAGAGAAAGCTGTGTAGCCTTCTGATATTTTACCCTATAGCGATTTGTTTGTATGTGAATAGTAATAGTGGTGTCCTTTGTTTTCCTATTAGTTAAAAGAGAGGAGTCAAGCATCTGGTGGCAATGTAGGGTCCATAGAGGAACTGTATGGTGCGATTTACTTAGCAGAAGAGGCCTGTCCAGGCATATCTGACTCAATGGTGGCAGAGCTTCTCATGCGACTTCAGAGGTAAAAAAATGTAATTATCATACTAGAGAATGAAATGCATTTGAAATCCAGTGCATATGTATAGCGCTATTTTCAAGATGAGTTGACTCTGACTTGACTAACAAACTATAAAAACATAGCAGCATTATCCTTCATGCACACAGCTCTCAGATTCAATTTTCAGTTGTGCAATAGAAGTGAAGGAGGGCTGCAGTTGGCATTCACGTTAGCATATGATAAGCTAAACGATCATTTATATTGATGATGGTGTAAAACCGCTTGGATATACTGAGTTCTGGAACACGGACTGAATGCTTTCTTGTGTTTAAACCTTAATGAAGACTCGCATCCTGGACACAAAAAAACATACATGTAGAAGCTGGGAACAGACCTAGCATTCTGCTCCATAACTCCCAAGATCCTAAATAAGGGCAGGAACAGACAACGTATTTATCTGGATATTGATATTTTGCTGTTTTAGCAATCCTATATGGCACTGATATATCAAAGAATCTTAATTGTGCAATACAGGACATACTGTAAGCAAAATTCATAGATACTGGGTTTTAGGTTCATCCGGTTCCATGATTGGACACTGGAAATGTTTTTCGAAAACCCACACCCTTAGGTGCTTCCCCTATAATCATACCCCACTGTGAGCTCTTTTTTTTTTTTTTAGTGTCCTAAGGTAATGGATTTCCCTCCCTTGAGGAGAAATCACTCTCTTGGTTTAACTACTTTTTTTTTTATTGTTTTGCGTCTGTATTCTTCAACTCTAATATCATCTCCTTTACTGCTTTCTAATACCACAGATAGAAGCAGTACATCAAGACGGCCTGTAATGTTGCTTTGGGCACTTGAAACTGCATGGCTGCTCATCTTGGCATTTTGTGCAACACATAGTAGTTAGCTGCAAGATGTTATACAGGTACTAGTCCATGGTCCATTGCTATGGAACTCAGACCCTGAAGACCCCTTTGGGGGTATGCTCATTATGACAGACGAATTCTAGACTTCATATACAGTTCAGCATTATGGATAGGTAAGAGAGGGCCACCATGTATCTCTGACCATTTGCTGTAAAATCTGGGATTATGTTTGGTATTTACTTTTGCAGTTTAAACTCTTGCAACGTGGCACTAACATTTAACCACTTAGAAATTACTTTATAGTCTTTTTATAAGTTACATAGGCACTTCCTCCCATTCTTTCGCCACAGGATTGTCTATATCTGGGTTGCTGCATACCATTTTTAAAGACATGCCTGTACTCCAAACCCTACCCTGTGAGTACCCCATAGGGGAATACCTTTCACCTATAGCTGTGATAGAAACCAGGTGAAAGGAAGCCATGGAAAAACCCCAGGCAGACATTCACTGTGCTCCGCACAATACTCTACCTCAGAGTGATGATGGTTCCCTTGCAACAGAGCAGGAATCAAATTTAAAGCATTTGTTAACCCAAATATATATATTTTTTTAAAAGATCCTGATCCTTTAACCACTTCAGCCCCGGACCAATTGGCAGCCAAAGGACCAGGCCCCTTTTTGCGATTCGGCACTGCGTCGCTTTAACTGACAATTGCGCGGTCGTGCGACGTGGCTCCCAAACAAAATTGGCGTCCTTTTTTTCCCACAAATAGAGCTTTCTTTTGGTGGTATTTGATCGCCCCTGCGGTTTTTTTTTTTTTGCGCCATAAACAAAAATAGAGCGACAATTTTGAAAAAAATGCAATATTTTTTACTTTTTGCTATAATAAATATCCCCAAAAAATATATAAAAAAAATTTTTTTTCCTCAGTTTAGGCCGATACGTATTCTTCTACATATTTTTGGTAAAAAAAATCGCAATTAGCGATTATTGATTAGTTTGCGCAAAAGTTATAGCGTTTACAAAATAGGGGATAGTTTTATAGCATTTTTATTAATATTTTTTTTTTTATTAGTAATGGCGGCGATCAGCGATTTTTATTGTGACTGCGACATTATGGCGGACACATCGGACATTTTTGACACATTTTTGGGACATTTGTCATTTTATACAGAAATCAATGCTATTTAAATAGCACTGATTCCTATGTAAATGACAGTTGTAGTGAAGGGGTTAACCACTAGGGGGCGGGGAGGAGTCAGTGTGACGTGTTGTGTTTTTTTTACAGTAGGGGGGGGCGTGGCTGTACGTCTGACGTCATTGATCGGCGTTCCCGATGACAGGGAACCGCCGATCACTGACAGTCAGTGTAGGAAGCGCGGGGAGAGGTTTGTTTACATAGACCTCTCCCCGTTCTTCAGCTCCGTAACCCGATCGCGGGATACCAGCGGCGATCGGGTCTGCTGGTCCCGTGGCCGTGGTCACGGAGCTCCCGACCGGGTCGCGAGCGCGCCGCTGGTGGCGCGCACCCCCCGGGCAGGCAAATTAAAGGGGACGTACCCGTACGTGCTTTTGCCTGCCCGTGCCATTCTGTAGACGTATATCTACAGGAGGCGGTCGGGAAGCGGTTAAAGTATATTATGCAGCACAATGCTTGGGCTGTGTAATTTGGCCCCCCATATCGCCTAAAAAAAACTGGCTGATCCTGCCTGGCTATGCCCTCCCCCCTGTAAATTGACCATGGTTTATCGTGGCTGACGAGTCTTGACATCATGGTCAGTTTACGTGCCTCTGTCATCCGCAGCTCTGCTGTGTCCTTCTCTGTCCTCTCCCCCCTCCCTCCCTGCCTGTCACTCCTGCGTCATTGCCCGCCCCCCTCCCCTCCTGCTGCTAAAATTACTTTTAGGCTGGGTTCACACCTATGCGAATTTAGATGCGGCTTACACCTCATCCAATTTTTAGGAGATTTTAAAATCAGTTCATTTGAATGAGGCTGGGTCACATATGTGTGTTGCGTTCGCACTCCGCATTGCCCAAAAAAGTGTACGTTTTCTGGGCATTTTGGTGCGAATTGCAGGCACATAATTTTTCTATGGGAACGCATCTGATTCGCAGATGCGTTCTGTTGTAAACAAGAATTCTCTCCCCCCTCCTCACTACACCTCCCCCCCTCTCCCTGCTCAGCTGATTCGCAGCTACAACGGAGAGGAATCGCTGAACAACTGCTTTTTTCTCTTCGCAGAGAAAGCGGAGCTGGAATTCGCACCGCACATGTGTGAATCCAGCCTTATTGTTTGTTTCATATAGTCCTCTCTGTGTCCTAATGACGGGTGCTCCTGTCTGTGTTTTAAAAAAAAAAAAAAAAATGCCTTCTTTACAGCATCTCCCGGCAATCACGTAACTGGACGGCTCTCTTTCTCCTTTCCTCCTCTCGACTGAAGTCAGCGGGGGAGTCTCGGCCCCGCCCGTTGCAGCTGTCAGACGGAGAGAGCCGGACATGTGATCGCCGGGAGATGCTGTGAAATACAGTAAAGAAGGTTTTTTTTTTTATAAAACGCAGAGACAGTAGCACCTCATTAGGACACAGAGATGATTATATGAAGTAGTCAAAGTGGGTTAACAACCACTTTAACACCGGTATTTGCATCCGATTTCTGGTTCTATGTCACGCACGCAAGAAGAGGTGTACCTGAGAAGAGCAGAATCTTCTGTATCTATCACAATTTCTCAATGAACTGCCTTACAACAGCCATCTTTGTCCAGGGCTACAATATGTCATTTTTTACTTCCACACTTTTTTATACCTGAAGCAGGAGCTTTATGCATTAAGCTCACTGCCTCAGCATTGTAGTTCTTTTCTTTGGGCACAAAGAGACCTGCAAAACCTGTTAAGACATTTCCTGTTCATGAAGAAACAGAATGTGTAGTCTATGTTGCCAAACACTATCCTATGGAATAATAGTTCACTAAAAAGTGGTCTGTTCCTGTAGTCGATCCTTCCTTTCAGTCTTAAACCGACATCTCACTGTACCAACTGAAGATGTTCCTTTATTAAAAGATTCTGCAGATAGAAAGTTTGAGATGCTCTCTTTACATTTGCAGGCCCAGCCCTGCAACCAGCTCTTGCTGCACTTTCAGTATGTCAAACTACAGCAAACTGGACTAATGCCGCGTACACACGATCGCACTTTCCGGCGGACCAGAGTCCGTCGGAAAATTCGATCGTATGTGGGCTCCAGCAGACTTTTTCTTCCCAAAAGTCTGGCGGACCTAGAAATAAGACTGGCTGCAAATTTGTCCGCTGGACTCGAGTCCAGATGAAAAGTCTGGTCATCTGTGTGCTAGTCCGATGGACTTAAACCAACGCTAGGGCAGCTATTGGCTACTGGCTATGAACTTCCTTATTCTACGTCATTAGTCCGTTCATTTGAAAGTCCGGCGGACCTCAGCAGCAAAGTCTGTCAGATTGTCCGCCGGAAAGTCCGATCGTGTGTACGCGGCATTAGGCACTGAACAACCAACAGGATCCTGTGTTCCAGGACTTTGCTTTAACAGAGCAATTACCTTCTGCTCTGCTTTGTTTTTGTGTGGATGCCGTAGAACATGCAGTGACACAAATTTTCAGAATGGGCCTTGTCTCCATTTTACGTGTGCAGAATCTTGTGGCTAAAAGCCTGGGTAGCTAAAGCTGACAGATTTTCTGCCTTTTCAAGGCAGACCTCTTTTTGGGGATGCACTTTATCAAAGATACCACAGGAGAGAAGGTTTTATTTCCCAAGGACAGTTAGAATGCCTTGACACATTTCTTTTTTGAGGAAGTAGTTGTGTCAGTACCCCCACAAGACAGGTTTAAATTATTCTATTCAAACCTGTTCATGGTACCAAAGCCCAACTGGACTTAAAATTGCTCAACAGATGCCTTCAAATTACAAAATTTGTGCTTTGAATCCATCGGGTCGGTAATTGTCTCGCTGAGACAGGGTGAAAACCTGGCACCTGTAGACATATTTCCAGTTATCTACCTCCTCAGGGCTTTTGGGGTTTGCAGTGGCAAACCGCAACTTCTAGTTTGTTGCACTGCTCTTTGTCCTAGCCTCTGCTCCCACATTATTCACAAAGGTCCTAGCACCTGTTCTTGCCCTTCTAGGAACTCATGGCATCTAGGTCAATGTTGTCTAGATCAGCATTTCTCAACTCCAGTCCTCAAGGCGCCCCAACAGGTCATGTTTTCAGGATTTCCCGATATACACAAATGCAGTTGTCTGTAGTTTGTTATTATTGGTCATGAAGACCTAGTGGTTAGTTCAGGTGTCTCAGCCTGAGATCCGTGCCTGGAAGCCCAAATCTTTGCTGGGCTATTGTGGCAGTTCACCTAAGACTTGGACTTCCAGGCACGGCTCTCAGGCTGAGACACCTGAACTAACCACTAGGTCTTCATGACCAATAATAACAAACTACAGACAACTGCATTTGTGTATATCCCCCACGGTGCTGAGAACACTGTGATGTGGAAGGATAAATCCCTACAGTGAAGGATATTCCACCATATGGTTACACCACTCAACTAGAGTTATACCACCCATCCAGTTGTCTCTCCATTATAACACCCAGACCAGAATTTGTTCTTCGAGGCTCTGATGAAGAGGAAAACCCTTGAAACGTGTTAGCCAAGTATTAATTTCATTTTATCCCTCGTATGGGTATCATTTTATATCATTCCATCTAGTGACAACATTGTTGTTAGTCATTATCATTATTTTAATTTTGAATATGTAGTATCTACCTCTGTAGAAACCCATTTGTTTATAATAAACGTTTTTTTTTTATGATTCATGCATCAGGCCACGTGCCTTCCTTTCCATTTTCTACATAGCATTTCGGACTTCACCTAGTCGGCCTAGGCAGCGGGGTATGCATGATCACTCTACTAAGGCCCTCCGCACTTACGCAGAAGAATATATGTTTTCCATTTAATCCTTCAAAGCATCAAAAGGAGCTCTCTATTCATTGCCTGGAAATGGAACCATTAGAATCTACCTTGAAACAACAGCATTGATCAGGAAGATAGATTTCCTATTTGCCCAGTCCTCAGGACACACTGCTTCCAAATCCCACAATTGCTTAATGGTGTGTTCTACCAGGTGGACAGCCAATCTAATGCAGTTGCAGCTTTCAGCTGCAGAATTCTGCAGTGGTACTTTGAAGTTGGGTCTTTTCGCCCTTGTTGTTGGCCTATTGGCATAGTGGTTTGCTTAGTTGTTGCCCACCTTTCTCATTCATTGCTTGGGGATGCTCCAGGGTCTATGAATATTTCACCTGTGCCCTGTACTGCATGATTGCCTGTAAATTCCATAACTTGGAGTACAGTACGGGCCATCCTCCCTTCCTTTCCTTGGTTACACTGCATTGCTTTCTACAAAGTTGAGGACTCATGGAGTGGGGTAGCGGTATAGGCAATGTGCTCAGGGGGAGTGTCCGGGAAAGCTTTTCCAGTGCCCTGAAGGTACAGCCCTATAACCCAGGGTCTATGACTATTCAGCTTATGTCCTGTACTGTTCTCTAAGAGACAGAATTTTTACAGGTAAGTTAAAAAAAATCCCATTTATTTTTTCCCCCCAGAGATTCTTCTTTTTAATGTGTTATATTTTATCTCACAATTCGCATATAGAGTTTATGGCTTGGTGGTAATGTGTATCTGATGAGTTTATAACTAGGTCATAGTTCTGTTTGTTTAATTATAGGAACCCACGTTTTACAATGGGAGGTATAGTAACTTTCTGTTTATAATTGCAGATACTCCATTAATGGAGCAGACTCCTCACCACATTGAAGATTTCCTCCAGCTGGACCTTACCTTCTTTCTCTGCATCAAGCTTCTCGCTCCTCATGGGAAGTCACAGACTGAGGATATAGCTTTAATTATAGCTGGTTACTGTTGAGTTTGGCTGAACACCTCTAACGAAAAGTTATAGTTTTATGATTTTACTATTTTGTAATCAAATGCAGACATAAACACAGGTATACAAACAGTACTGTGATAAGGTAGAAGAAGATATTGTGAATCCTCAGGTATCTTGCTCTAAGCAGTCAGCTCCTCTGGGAGGGAATACAAAAGCTGCACTGGATCTTGTGTACAGAATTGTATATAGAACCATTTTTACTGAATTCAGCCCAAGGCATCTCCCGTGTGCAAGCAGGAGAATGCATCTGTACATAATGTTATTGGATGAAGTATTTGAAAGGCCAGACTGAAACTTTACCCTTTTTATTTTTGTAAATTTTAAATTGCTTGGAGGGTGAATTTATTTTCTACATCCGATCTTTTACTTTCAGAGAGAAATAATACATGAAGCTAAATTGACATATTTTACAATGTAAAATTGATTATTGGTATTTAGAATAGTTTTCTTTAACTTTGTATCTATATTATTAAAATGTGAAGCTGGGTACTGTTAAGCTGGATTGCCAGGAAATTTGCAATTCCATCAATGACTGCAACGAGGGGCTGACACATAGTTTTGTATTTGCAACCTTTGTTAATGAGAATGCATCACAAACAAACTGATGACCTCACTAGGTTTGAAATAGACAGACTTGGTTGTAGGGGTTTATGTAGAAGTTTTATTTAAAAAAAAAAAAAAAAAAAAAAAGTTAGGTTGCATCAGTTATTCTTTTTGTAGCACAGATTAGAAAATTCGAAATTTTACTGGAAAAATGTTGTTGGTTCTTAATCTTTCTAAAGATTTACAACAAGGACATATTTTCCAGTTTACTTCATACAATCACAGGTATGCTTCTACTCAGATATCAGAAGCAGTGGCGGCTGGTTCTCAAGATTTTTTTGGGGGGGTAGCAAATCTGCCCCCCCCCCCCTCACTTGCACCAGATGACACCCCCCCCCCCCCCCTACAGCAGACGGACGGGAATCTGAGGTGGTGCGGGCTCCTGGAAGCTGCACCTGGCCCCCTCGCTCACACTAGCACCCCCCACCCATGGACGGGTCGGATGCCATCCATGTCCTTACCTTAGGAGATGGTGCTGGATCTGGGGTAGGGCTTCTGGAAGCTGCCCCTCTACCTGCTGCAGCTTGCCGTGACACCAGGCCGTTGCTTCTCCTCCCAGCCGAATAGGAAATGGATCCTGAGACCCGATTGGCCGAGTAGTCTAAGACTCCCTGGCCTATCGTGTCTCAGGACCCACCTCCTGATTGGCCGGGAGGAGAATCAGGAAAACAATCGCAAATATTAATTTGCTATTGTCACACAACTGGGTGGGCTCAGGGCGCAGTGCCCTGCGCCCCGGTTCCACCCCTTTTTTTTAAGCCAATTAGAGCCTGAGGCTTTAATCACATGCTTCAAAAAAAAAAATTGAAATCCATGCATCTGGCACCCTACATGCAGATTAGGGGCTGGGCGCATGGATTAGGGGGGGCTGCGCCACATATGGAGCGGCCGCCACTGATCAGAAGTATGTGCTCGGTAGTGGTAACTAAGGTTAGGCAACCATTTTATACCAGTTCAAAGAGTGTTCTGATGAGTGCACTAATGTGTTCTATGAGAATATATGAAGCATAGTGAAGACTAATCTTATCCCAGCTGTCTTAGTCTGTAATAAAAACTAAGAATTTCATTTGAGATCAGTTTTTAGGACATTTGATGTTACATTCTTTTGGAATTACACAACTTCGCAGAATAAATGATCTAAAGTTGGAATCTACCTATTGCCTCTAACCAGTGGATACAATAAGCTGCCTATTACTGAAGCATAAAGTCACTGATGAAGCCATATAGGACATTGATTACACTTATCCTAAACCATGTATCACCTGGCTGCATAATTTATATGCATACTTAAGTAACAAATCTTGGGCACTTCATGTCTCCAGTGGGTAACATGAAAATGTCTTACTGCACAAATGAAGTGAAATGATCAGTTCAGCCTTGATTGTAATCACACCTGAAAACCATTATTATGAATGTGTTGGGAGTATGCTTAACATGTTTATGAAGCTCTATCTATTTTAATTGTGCTGAGACAGACAAGGGTACGTCATGTAAGTTATTACTTGGCAAGTGATGAGCTATCTTTGGCCTGGAAGTGCTTTGTGAGCAGAGTCACGTTCAGAAACGATAGTGTCACAGGCTCTACATATTTAACTGTAAACGTGCAGACAATGAAGACTGTTAAGTTGTACAAGGTTAAATGTTAACTATTCTTGTCTGTGTTTGAATAGAATTGATTCGTAGGTATATGCCTATGGTCAATTCTACCATATGTTTTCTTTGGTAAATATATCTAAGCAAAAGTACAGTACCCCACAGTAGTCCAAACTCAGAGGTAAAAATATGGTTGTTATGGGTTTCTGTACTAAATCAGCACTCTTTGCACTGCCTTATATGAAAAGTCCATTTGTCATACTCCTTTTTCAGTATTTCCTAAGCCTGTTCTCAGAACACAGAGTTATTTATAGGTACAGTGAGTTTCTTGTACAAATAATCTAACGAGGCCCTTTGTAACCAAGGGTATGTTAGTTTAAACACTGCTTTGTCAGTCAGGTCCTTTCTATCAACAGCTGGGGGCAATGCTACCAGCTTCCATATACTTTACTGCAGTTGTTAACCCCAATAACACAAAATGCATGGTCTCTTATATATTTCTGCATGGAAGCAACATTTAATGCTTTAGTGATCAGAGTTAGTCCGTGGCAGAATTTTCAATATCTCTCAGACAGCTGCAACATTCTAAGAGAGGGTGTAGAAGTTTGTGTCTTTTCACCAATAAAGGTGCCCTACGGACATTAGAGAATGTTCTCTGGAGCTAGCTCTTTATTGTCTGATGGGAGAATATTCATGATTATAGACCTCTCCATGACCTTGTTCATTCAATTGGCTAGGATGGATTTACATTATAGACAGCTAGCAGCAGCAGAGCTCACATCCCAGTACAATAACTATGCATGTTCATCAGATGCAAACTTGCATGCAGGTAGAGCAATCTACCTTTATAATTTGGCCAGATTTGTACATGTACAGCTAGCCACCATTAAATGTCTGTAGATAGTTTAAGGAGCAGTGACTACTGGAATTTTTACAACAGGGCACTGTCAGAGGCTCACTGTAGCAACTACCAGCTGAGAGTTAATGTGCTCAGCTCCCAGAGCCTTTAATCTAAGGCCCCTTTCACACTTATACGACTTGTCCCACGATTTGGGACTGCAAAGTAGCATGACAAGTCGTTCCCCATGTTTTCCAATGACAACCATTCATATTAGTACGACTTCAAGTCGTTCCGACTTCAAAATACTCCCTGCACTACTTTGGTCCGATTTAGAAGCCACTTACACAGGCATTCCTTGAAATCGCAGTCGGCGAAGTCGCACAAGTGTGAAAGGGGCCTAAAGTTACATAGGTGATTAAAGCTGAATTACAGTCAGCATCTAAAAGTACTGTCAAATCTCCCTCTCCCCCATGTTGTGTCCCTCCCCCCCCCCCCCCCATTACCTTGTCCCTGGGCTGTGTACTCCCTCTTCTTAGCCCTTTTTTGGGGGGTTCAGCCCAGAAGCAAGGTGAATAGAAGAATCCTCCCCCTTGAAATGTGGTATTCTGGCATTGGGGACTTTCCGGTGTCAGAATACACTGGTCGGTGGCTGCAGCCACTTCTTTGGAAAATTTTTCCAGCAAGTCTTTTTGACAGAAATCGATCAGTATATCAACTTATGTACCATGGGAGCAGCCACACACAGATTCGGCTGGTCCCTCCTGAATCAGCCAGATTTCGATCCATCTATGGACAGTTTTAGCTGTCTCAGAGCTGAGGGTAGATATAACACAGTGGGCAATCAGATTGCATAGGAATTGCTGTGCTCCCCTTGCTACTTTTTTGTTTCCTTACATTTTTGGACTCTGTGCCCTGCCTACTGTGTTATCTTCATTCTTAATGCTTAAGTAATGGAGAGCTGCAGGATGCTGAGCTGTAGAACAGAGAGGAACTGGACTAAAAAGAGGAGAGAGATCCATGTATTCCACCACTACTAGGGATGAGCAGGCTAAATGCTGGTACACACGGGCCAAAATATCAGTCAGTTCAACAGAAAACTGATAAGCATAGTTTGCTGTGGGAGGGGGGTGCGGGGGTGGGGGGGGGGGGTGGGTGTGGGGGGGTGGCGGGGGGGGGGGGGGGGGGGGGGGGGGGGGGGGGGGGGGGGGGGGTGGGGGGGGGGGGGGGGGGGGGGGGGGGGGGGGGGGGGGGGGGGGGGGGGGGGGGGGGGGGGGGGGGGGGGGGGGGGGGGGGGGGGGGGGGGGGGGGGGGGGGGGGGGGGGGGGGGGGGGGGGGGTGGGGAGGGGGGGGGGGGGGGGGGGGGGGGGGGGGGGGGGGGGGGGGGGGGGGGGGGGGGGGGGGGGGGGGGGGGGGGGGGGGGGGGGGGGGGGGGGGGGGGGGGGGGGGGGGGGGGGGGGGGGGGGGGGGGGGGGGGGGGGGGGGGGGGGGGGGGGGGGGGGGGGGGGGGGGGGGGGGGGGGGTGGGGGGGGGGGGGGGGGGGGGTGTGGGGGGGGGGGGGGGGGAGTGGGTGGGAGGGGGGCGGGGGGGAGGGGGGGGGGGGGGGGGGGGGGGGGGGGGGGGGGGGGGGGGTGGGGGGGGGGGGGGGGGGGGGGGGGGGGGGGGGGGGGGGGGGGAGGGGGGGGGGGGGGGGGGGGGGGGGGGGGGGGGGGGGGGGGGGGGGGGGGGGGGGGGGGGGGGGGGGGGGGGGGGGGGGGGGGGGGGGGGGGGGGGGGGGGGGGGGGGGGGGGGGGGGGGTGGCTGGGGGGGGGGGGGGGGGGGGGGGGGGGGGGGGGGGGGGGGGGGGGTGGGGGGGGGGGGGGGGGGGGGGGGGGGGGGGGGGGGGGGGGGGGGGGGGGGGGGGGGGGGGGGGGGGGGTGGGGGTGGGGGGGGGGGGGGGGGGGGGGGGGGGGGGGGGGGGGGGGGGGGGAGGGGGGGGGGGGGGGGGGGTGGGGGGGGGGGGGGGGGGGGGGGGGGGGGGGGGGGGGGGGGGGGGGGGGGGGGGGGGGGGGGGGGGGGGGGGGGGGGGGGGGGTGGGGGGGGGGGAGGGGGGCGGGGGGGGGGGGGAGGTGGGGGGGGGGGGGGTGGAGGTGGGGGGGGGGGTTTGGGTTGGGGGGGGGGTGGGCTGACATTCAGCCCATGTGTACAGCAACCTGTATTTCAGAAGTTGGTCTAACAACCAGCTTTTATTGAACAAGCATGCTGGAAAATCCGCATCTGATCAGCATAGTGCTGATGGGGGGGGGGGGGGGGGGGGGGGGGGGGGCAGTTCCCCTATCAGAACAGAAGCTCAGCGGGAGAAATCGCTGTACGAAACTATCGCTTAGTACACAGACCTCTCCCTGTGTGTACCAGGCATTACTATGGTCTCTCCATTCTCAGTGTCCTCAACTCTCAGTCAACTAACAGCTGGGATGATGAGCTGTGGAGAGCAGTAGAGAGTGGAAGGTCTCCCATTAAATGCATAGTGGGTCAGGGTGACTGGTCGTGTATAAAAGATGTCATCTCTCTGAAAGGCTGAAGATGCCACTTTTCACTTGGGATTGCTAAAAACTGGGGCAAGCAGCAGAGGAAAGCTTCAAGTATTGTAGCAAGGTGAGTTAAGAACTGCATTGAAAGATAAATTTATTCGTGCCTGGAATTCAGCCTAATATCATGCTACTGGGACTTTTAGTCATCTATTAACATTTATCCTAACACTAACATCTCAGTGTGCAGCAAAGTAACTGTTATGTAGTGGTTAACTCACACGAACACAAATTTATAGGACTATGTCACCCTAGCTGTATTGTGGCCATGTATAGACTTAAGTACCCTCTCTCACAGGTTCTCTTGCTAGAAATAAAAAGCCCACAGAACTGCATCTGGTGTGAACTAACACTCAGGGAGCACATGTGTATTTTAAACGGGGGGTAATACTTGCAAAGAGGCTGCATCACACCAACATCTTTGTGCTGAAATATGCAGAAAAGGGGTGCATAGCTATAAATTGGCTAGTCTCTAAGGCATTAAAAAGGACATAAAGCCTGCAGTGCCAAGGCCAAGCATGCATTATCTGGATGCCCCTCTGTGTTCTTTCTTCAAAGTACAGGGCATAATGCACTGCTGCTGATGTTGGACAGGTTTGGAAACCACTGTCTGAACTACAACCATCTTTTTTTTTTTGTTCTTCAGTATATCCATTGAAAGCTGCTGTTTTTTTTTTTTTTTTCTCCATTTGTATTATTGTGTTTGGTTATCCTCATGGGCAAAGATCCAATGCATATCACTTAATCTGTTGTTTTCTCTGACTGATCTTATCTGAGTATGAAGTTACTTGGATAGCAAACATAGCAGCAGATAACAGTACAAATGTATTTTAAGCACTGAAGTTGGACTTGGAAGACATTGGCAATTAAATATTATTCTTCATTTTAAAACTGGTTTGTCATTTTTGCATGCATTTAGTTACTGGCAAAGCTGCCTTTTACAATTGCCAAAAGAAGATATTGCTCAAGATCTCCATTGTTGGCATAATAGAAGATTAAAATGCAGCTGCATTAAATGGCCAGAGGGCCAAAATGGTTTTATTTAATTAAAGGTGGTGTGTGAAGGGATGGGTCCCGCACTCGCTCTTTATATCTCTTCGTGACTGGAGCAGTCAAGCGCTACCTGCTGTTGATCCTAACTTCCCACCAACCTTGGCTATTCTAGTTCTTCCTGCTGCAATCTCCTTACATAGAGGGAGCGCATTTTCCTGTGTTTTTTTTATTTTATTTTGCAGCGCAACAACACGTGTTATGTGACTCAATGTGCACTGCGTTAACATCCCATTGAAAATAATAGTATTTTTTATAACCGCTTACCTGTAAAAATCCTTTTCTTTTGACGTACATCATGGGACACAGAGTCATAGTAATTACTGTGTGGGTTATAGTCCACCTTCAGGTGCTGGACACTGGCACACCCTAAACAGGAAGTTGCCTCCCTATATAACCCCTCCCGCTACTGGGTATCTCAGTTTCATAGCAAAGAAATACATGTGTATACTAGAAAGAGGGGCGGGACCTCTGTATCCTGTGATGTACTTCAAAACAGGTAAGCGGTTATAAAAAATCCTATTCTCTTTAATCGTACATCACGGGACAAAGAGCCATAGTAATTACTATGTGGCATGTCCCAGAGCAATGCCAACTGAAGGGAGGGAGACACAACCAAAGTAGGGCACCATGAGAACAGAGGATTTATACTGCTGCCTGCAGTACATTGTGCCCAAAGGTGACATCCTCATGTCTTTTTACATCTTTTAGAATCTGGTAAATGTATGGATTGAAGACCAAGTTGCAGCCTTGCAGAATTGAGCCATGGAGGCCTGGTGATGCACTGCCCACAAAGCACTAACAGCCCTAGAGGAGTGTGTTTTGATTTGAGAGAGTGGAATCTACCTCTTTAAACCATAAGCTTGAACGATTACTTGTCGAATCTATTTGGAATAGTAGATTTTGATGCTGCCTGTCCAACACAAACAAAACATCCGTTTTCCGAATTTGAGCAATCGCCTTTAAGTAGACTTTGACTGCTCTCACCACATCAAGAGAATGTAGTGATTTTTCTTCCGAAAGAACAGGGTTCCGTAAAAATGAAGGTAGAACAATATCCTAGTTTAGATAAAAAAACATGATACTACCTTTGGTAAAAAGTTAGGATAAGTTCGCAATACTACCTTATCCTTGAGAATAATAAAAATATGGCTCTTTACAAGAAAGAGCAGCCAATTCTGATACCCTTCTTGCAGCAGATATGGTTACCAGAAAAAAAAATAGTTTCCTTGTCAAAAAAGGCCCATGGGAATATGTCGTATCGGGCCAAAAAAGGCTGTTTTGTAATGCAGACAAAACTAAATTCTAGTCCCAAGGGTTCAGGGGTTACCTAACCAGAGATTAAGCAGTGTTACCCCCTGAATACGAACCAAAGAATGCAAAGCAAGTGGTCATTGAAATAATACCAATAAGGCCGAGACCTGTCCTTAGAAAGCACTCAAGGCCAGCTTTATTTCTCACCCCATCTGCAGAAAAGTCAAGGACTCTACCTTTGACATATTTCCTGGGGTGCAGCTCCTGGTTTCACACCAGGAGGCATATTATTCCCAGACTTCATAATATAATTATAGAGGCTGGCTCCCTTGCATTAACCAAGGTAGAAAACTACTGAACCTGACAGCCCACGCTTCTTCAGAGTGTGGGTCTCAATAGCCAAACCGTTAAACTTAGCGTTTGTAAAGTTGGATGGAACTCCGGCCCTTGCGAGAGAAGGTCTGGCCGTGATGGTAGGGTCCAATGGACCCCTACTGCCATCTTTACGATCTCTGCATACCAAGATTTCCTGGGCCCCGCTGGGGGTCACAAGAATCAACGACTTTCCTTCCTGCTTGATCCTGCGAAGAAATAGTGGATGCAGGCAGAATAGTAGGGAATGCATAAATCAGTGGACAATACCGTAAACTGAACGTTCAGGCCCTCAGTACCAAGTGCTCTGCCTGAATTTCTAAAATGTTAATGTGCAAGGCCAATTCTGATCTGGGCCACTTCTCTTGGACAGTTGCCTCTTTCAGGACTGTTCCAACCTAAACCAAAAAGGTTGGCATATGTTGTTACTATTTCCCAGGTAACTGTAGGAAGGATTTTCTCTTTTGCAGATTTTTGGATATTAACTATAAACTGAGGCTCTGGCGCACCCAGCCGACCGCACCTGGAATTTCCAGGTGGCCTTTCATCCGGGTACTAACCAGGCCCAACCCTACTTAGCCTCCAAGATCAGACGAGATCGGGCGCTATCAGGGTAATGTGGCCGTATGCTTTGGAGTCCGACACATTGGGAATGTAGAGCTTTAACCCTTTTGTTTCATGCTAATAGGATACGGTTTTGCAGCAGTCTTGATGAAACTGAACATAAGGAACGTGTGTTGCTATGGGCATTTGTATAGTGACTTTATTGCAATAATATAGAGTTTAGATTTAGTGAAAGCATGTCCACAGAAGGCCTCTTCCCCCTCCATTGATATGTAAATAAACCAGATAGCCAGGTTTTGAAGCTGAGTTGGTGTTTGCAGGAAGTGGGTGGGAGGGGCATGGAAAGGGTTGGAGAGAGACATGTGTTTTGGGACAGAGGGATAGTTGTGTTTTGGAAGGACAAAGGACAAGATGGCTTCCAGGAGTTGGATAACGTTGGAGACGCTTTTGTGAGTTGGACTTTGAACAAGGAACTATGAAGGACATCTTAACCCCTAAGTTGAGTAATTGTTTAGTTTACCTAATGTGTACATATTATACATGCTTATATGTGAAGCTATAAGTTGTGTTGTATTGTTCATCCTACAGTTTGCATGTGCAGATTTTATCCCTGTTTAGTAAAGCATTAATACACTTCAGAAGTCTAGGCTTCCTTGGTTTTACCACAAGAACTTAATAGATAAACGCAAAGCATTACAGAACGGCATCGAATGAAGCTACCATCTTTCCCAACAACCTCATGCAAAAGTTGAATAAGAGAAATTCATCTTGTTTCGACCACCTAAATCAGTTCCTTTATGACACTGATCTTTGCCTGAGGTACAAATACCTTTTCCTTGGTGTACCTATGATCAGACCCAAGTATTTCAGCCTTCTTCATGGTTTTAAAGAAGATTTCTCCTAGGTTGAGAATCAGACCTAGATATTCCAGGTAGTCGAATGTGCTGACCATACTTTGGTCTAAGTGGGCTACCGACTGGTCTATCAAGAACAAATCGACTTAGGTAAACCATAATCGTTCTACCTTGGGCCCTCAATCTGGCTAGAAGAGGAGCCAGAACCTTTGTACTCAAGGTGCAGTAGCTAGATCGGAAGCAGAGCTACACACTGAAAATTAAGATTTTCCACTTTGAGAAGTAGATATTACTAGCGAGCGAGGAAATGGGCATATGGAGATATGCATCTTTGACGTCGATTGATGCCAGAAGTTCTCCTCCTTGTAGGATGGAGGCAACTGATTGGATTGACTTCATGCAAAAAAAAGAGTGGTTATATTCAGGAATTGAATTTAGATTTTTGAGATCCAGAATGTCCATTTGGATTTAACCAAACCCCAAGCTCTGCTCTTACACGGGGGCCACCATGAAAACTTTTTGCCAAAAGATGGTCCAATGCTTGAGAATGCTTTTTTTTCTCTGGATCCTTAGAACGTTTGATCTGAGAAAACGAGGAGATGGAAACTTTTGGAACTCCAGTTTGTTCCTTGGAGCTATTGAGGAAGTCCCCCATTCGTCTTGACACTCCTTCTGCCAGATCCCTGAGAACTGTAGAAGAATTCTCCCTATTGAGCAAGCGGGGAAACCTCCTCATAAGGAGGCTTCAGTATCTTGTAAGCTTCCTCCCCCAAGACCTCTTTTGTCCCTGGGGTTAACCCTGAGGATTATCTTTTGAACCTGATGGCGGAAGCCGTTGTGACTGCCTGGAGGCTGATGCTCCTGGCACAGAAGGAGCTTTGAAATGAAAATAAATTTACTCCTTCACATAAATGGCAAAAGGGGTACTTTTTCACTAGAAATTCTTTTGGATATATTATCCAAAATATCCCCAGATAGCTGTTTCACCGCAAAAAGGAAGACTAGCCAGCAGCTTCTTGCATGACGCATAGCGAAGAGCGCAAGGCCTCTGTCATAGCAACTATTGCAAACATAAAGCTGCCTGCTGACCAGGATAACCTTGAACACCTGTTTAAACTGGTCTCTCAACATTAACCAATTACTGTCAGCGCTGGCTGAGACACTCAATCTGCTCTTTTTTTTAATAGGAATTCCAAACTTTTATCCGCTGGATCCTTAAGCATTTGAGTATTGTCTGCCGGACAAGTCAATCTTACTCACAAAGGATAGAGTAGCATCAATTGCCGATATACCCTACTTACTGAATTTTCTCTACCATAAGATAAAGTGTGAAAACTTTTAGAAAGGAAAATAATGCTTATATGGGTGATTCTCCAGATACATTTTTTTTTTCCCAACAAAGAATGGACAGGAAAAGGCAAACCCAAACACTCAGTTAAGGGAACATATATGTGGAGCAGATCATTCAGCAAGAAATTGTACCATCAATCTTACAGATTGTGAAAGCAGACTCTCCCACATTTGACACCTCAGAAGAGGAGTCATCAGCCTCACCACGGTCCCCTGAGGGAATTCGTCTACTTCTGCCCCTAGTTCCTCAGTTTGAGGGTCCTAGGAAAATGGAAGAGAACCTGTTGCATCTTGACCACACTGGGAAGTCGCTTTTTTTTTTTAATCTACCATGGCTGAGGTAAAAAAGATCTTTAGTAAAATAAACAGGGGCTGCAGTGCTGAAAACAGTTGCAAACATTTCATGGCCCTGATCTCACTCTGACCAGCCACCCCCTCTCAGGGGAGGATGCCATTTGTAGAGTAGGTCTTTTTGGGGGGTGTTTTAACCCCCCCTTCTGACCATAGTCCGATGCACAAAGCAGAGGTACTACCAGAAGAAAATGCATCCATTGCTTGAGCACTAGTCCAGCCCTGCCGCTGCTATTAATGCTCAGCCCGATGCAATAGTAAATGTTTCAAAAGAAATGCTTGCGTCACCAAACCTCTTTCATGCCCCTCTACGCTCTTATGTCCCTCCGTCAGCCTGCAGCAGTAATAATGGTGCTTTGAAAAACACATTCCCACGCTGGAGGTTGGAGAACGCCAACGTCGATCTAAGCTCTGCCCCCCCGTCGCCTTCGGCCCTACTTTTTTTTTTTTAAAAGAACTTTCCCGCATGAGCGCGGGCCTCTGATCCTACAGAATCGTCATGTAAGGGGAAAAATTGGCGAGGAGGGAGCATGGAAGCCGACGAGTAGATCATATATTTATTTTTTCGTTTTTCTCCTGACGCTCTTCCTTGTTAAGAGAGGGAGAATACAGCACAGGTGGGGGGTGTATGGTGAGGAGGAAAACCCCCCAGACTTACTGGAGGTCTGCCTGCTAGCTGGAGAGAAAAAGCAGCCTGCTGCTCCGACACAGCGTGATCACTTGAGGAAGCATGAGAAGGTATGTGCTCTATACAGCTCTCAGTGGTGACACTTAGGCATGACAAGATTTACTAATCAAAAGGAGACATTTCATAAGAAAGTTAAAAAAAATTCTTAGAAAACTCCACTTACCTTTCCCGCCGCTGAGTTTTCGGTGGTAAAAACCAACAGACCCAATCTTCACCCTTCACGGTGGGTTCCTTCAGTAGCTGGGGACCCTCTGGGAAACCCACAATCCTGGACCTGTAATAGCACCACCGCTAGTAAAACTTTATGGCCTTAATACCAAAAGTACTGTATCCCTGGGTCCAGCTCTCTAAAAGAGAAGCGTTTACAGGCAAAACCTTGTTTCTTCGGACACGAGGCCCAGATACCATTCAATTCGGCCTAAAAGACACTTTGAATGGATCCGGCTGCATAGCTAGCCCCAGCAAGTATTGCTCCAGTGGAGCTAAGCACAGTACATCTTTACTCGTGACCAACACCTTAGACACTGGCGAAAAAACTGAGATACTCCCAGTAGTGGGAGGGGTTATATAGGGAGGCAACTTCCTGTTTCGGGTGTGCCAGTGTCCAGCACCTGATGTTTGACTATAACCCACATAGTAATTACTATTACTCTGTGTCCCGTGATGTACAATTAAAGAAATTAGACTGCCAATGCACAAAAATATCTTGAAAAGCAGATGTGTCACAAAATTTGTTACACAATGCACTGTAGTCAAAACGAATGACACTGTGGAATATGCAAGTGGTTTCTAAGTAACTCTGACAGGGAAAAGACCCATACTGAAGACATACGGACTGATTTATCTAGCGCAACACATTTTTTTTTTAAAAACATACAATCAAGGGAAATTTACTTCCTCTAAGGTGCAGATGTGTGTTAATGGTAAATTCCAATCAACACTGAGGCCCCATTCACACTTGACCATTTTGTAAAAAACGCTCAACAAGCAAAAACCTATTGTTTTCAATAGCTCTTGTTCCCATCTGAGCATCCTGCTGCTTGTAGTAAAATGCCTGTCACTCAAAAAAGTACATGAGCTACTTTTCATGAAGAATGGAGCATTTTTCTTCCCATAGACTTCAATGAAAATGCCTATAACGTGTTACATGAGCTTTTTTTTAAGTGTTTTGTTGCACATTTTATGCTCAAACATACCTTGTAGTCTAAAAATGCCTGTCAAAAGCGTGCAATTCTCCAAAAAACGCTTGAAAACTTGACGCTTAGGTGTGAATGTAACCTGAAAACTAAACTTTGAAATATATTCATGCAGGTATAGCTGCAGTGTCCCGGTCTGTACACACTCCCTTTTTTCAGTGATCTGCAAACTCATTTTATGTATCCGTTTTATAAAGCAAGATAGGAGCTTCCAAACACGTCCACTGCAACACCACTTACTCTAATGCCGCGTACATGCGATCGGAAATTCGGCCAGCAAAAGACTGATGAGAGCTTTTGGTTGGAAATTCCGACTGTGTGTATGCTCCATCGGACTTTTGCTGGCCGAATTCCAGCCAGCAAAAGATTGAGAGCATGTTCGCAATCTTTTGGTCGGAAAAGATAGTCTGTAGCAATTCCAGTGCGCAAAATTCCTACGCATGCTTGGAAACAATTTTTAACGCATGGTCGGAAGCATTGAACTTAATTTTCTCGGCTCGTCGTCATGTTGTACGTCACGCGTTCTTGATGGTTGAAAGTTCAGCAAACTTTTGTGTGACCGAAAAATCTGCGAGTGTGTACGCGGTATTAGAAAGCCTGCTGCATAAAAAGCAACACAATTAAATGTTTCTTAAAGCTACCAATCAAATCTAAACTAACATGGAAGTGAAAAAAACAACTGACTGGAGATGCATTAGAGAGAAAAAAAAGGTAAAGCAGCACAGACCCCCCCATAACAAAACGTAAAGAGCTCTATAAAATCTGGCATACATGTAATTTATTAGAATTGTCTGGAATTTCTCAGCTCACCCCACCAAATCACAAAGCTTTAATTTTAGCATGAAACAAGTATACGTGGGTATCAGCTAATCATTTTGGAAAGACACTTTTGATGAGATGGAAATAGTCTTACAACCATTTTAGGGCCCACCTTTAACAGCAATTACTATCAAACGGATCAAAAGCTTTGTATGGAAAGGGCTACGTCTGGTATCTAATCTTTGTAAAGTCTTACAACAGAAACATTTAAAATACGTACACAATTGTAATAAATGCAAGCAGGGCCGTTGAAAAATATCTACTGTAAAATGCAGAGTAATTATGACAGAATAGGGTTGATTTACTAAAACCGGAGAGTGCAAAATCTGGTGCAGCTCTGCACAGAAACCAATCTTCTTCGGACTTAAAGTGTAAGTTCACCTTTATGGAAAATCTGTAATGTGAACTTACATTGGACCCCTCCCCATTCCCGCGATCCCCTGCTGTGAGACATCGGGTCCCCCCTTTACCGATCCGGGGATTTGAAATCCCCGCTGCTTTCTCTCCTCTTCTCCAGCGCTGACAGGACAGGCTAGGCGGGTTCTGATTGGTCGGCGCCGACCAATTAGAATGCCTCTTATACGTACCTTGACGTATAAGCCACAGGGATTGCCCGGATCGCTGATGCGGTGACCGAATGTGTCACAGTGGGTGATTGTGAGACTTCTGTATAACGGGATCGGGGGGGTCCAGTGTAAGTTCACCTTACAGATTTTCTGTAAAGGTGAACTTGCCCTTTAAGCTTGTCCAATTAAGCTTTGACAGTAAAAAAAAAAAAAACTGGTAGCCGATTGGTTTCTATGCACAGTTGCACCAGATTTTGCACTCTCCAGTTTTAGTAAATCAACCCTAATTTGTCAAGAATTCTGCAGCAAGATGACAGATTCATTTTCATAAAAACTTTGTAGCTCCGTTTCTTTTAGAAAACCCCCAATTCTAGTGGTTTGAATATCGTATTGCAGCATTTCCAAATCATCCAGGTCACCTAACTGCTTACGAGTAAAAAGATTAATATAAAACAATGATTTTAAATTCAATATATTAATAAATGACAACTCTGCTGTCCAGAGGTGCCCCCTGTGCGCTTTCCTCCAGAGTGGGGGTACTGTAATACAGGAGGTGTGTTACAGGCCAGATCACCAGAGGGAAATAAGCCTAAAAAAAGAATGAATGGTAAGCTGCAATATATTTTTGGGTTTAACACTGCTTTAACTGTTTCTCTGAACAGTTCTAATCAACACATGTCTCTGGTGATATCTGACACAGTTGCCAGCGTGTTTACGATAGCTCTGAACCCATCTTCCAAGCCCCATGGTAAATACAGACCTAAATAGAGGCCAAGATGGTGCCACCTTCAGCTGTAAAGAAGCAAAGGGTTTAGTACCACCTGAAGTTCTAGTAATGTTCTATACAGCTTGCAGGTGAAATACTGGTCTCCATTTCACTTTAGTATGATAACTTTTCACCTGTGGATAAAGAAGACCCTCATTTCTAGAACTGCAGTTTAAGTGCGGTTCTGTTCACGGGTTTATGTGCAAATGTTTACCTGAAATTGCACCCAAACTGGACCCAAAAATGCACATGTGAACCAGCTCCTTCGAAAGGTCACCTTTACGTTATGCAAATTGGATGCGGTCAGAGGACTAGGAGGAAGGTTTTTAATTGAAAATGCAGCTGCTATAATGTGTTGTCCCATTCTGGAAAGATTCTAGAGCAATCAGCAATAACCTTATGAATACTGACAGGTTAAGTGAATAACATTGAGTATCTTGTTAGGCAGCAAGTAAACACGTTGTCCCTGAAGTTGGTGTTGAAAGCATAAAAAAATGGGCATTGCAGTTTGTTGTGTATGTGGCTGTCGCCACAGACCGGTCAGGGTGCCCATTAGGCTTGCACCGATACTGGCATCGGTGCCGATACTAGGCATTTTCGCGCGTATCGGTACTCTCGGCGGGGGTACCTGCTGTACCGGGCCCGGGTCCCATAGAGTCGGCAAAAGGGCCCGGCTGGGAGCCTGTATGTGAGGGTTGTCACTATTCCCCCTTCAACAACAAATCGTGCTGTATCAGTGGTGGCTGGTGTTTTTCATTATTTTTTTGCGGAGGGGGGTGGCAAGCGATCCAATTGCCCCCAACCCCCTCCGTCGGGTCACGGACAGCACCCACCAATCCACCCGGCACCCCCTTCTGGGTCGGTTAGTCAGTAGGTCGGGGGCCCGCACTTATCCCATCTCACGGGCAGCTTCTCTCCGGGCTGTTCTCTCCAGCTGCACGCTTCCCCTGAGTCTCCTCCCTCCTCCTGGTGGCCAATCGGGTGAAGGAGTGAAAAAGTCTGACGCTAACTCATGTGATAAGTATAATCCATATAAACAACTTAAAGTGCTTGTTAACCCACTGCAATAAAATCATCTCATCTCCTCTGTACCTTAATAAGCGTCCCTTTGTCTGTGTAATGTAAAAAATCTTACAATCTGTACCTATACGAGAGCCGCTCCAGGCGCTCAGCTGATTCCTTGCATCTCTTCACTCTCCGACTCACATTTGCAGTGGGTGGGGCCAGGCACTCCCGCTGACCTCAGCCGGGGAGTAGAGGGAGAGAGGAGAGAGAGAGCCGACAGTCAGCTGAACGCTGGGAGCAGCACTCATATAGGTACAGATCAGAAGATTTTTTACATTACACAGGGACACTTTAGCTGCAGTTATGAGAGCCGCATGAGGGGGGAGGACAGAGGAGACACGGCAGGGCTGCGGATGACGGAATCATGTAAATGGACCACATTGTCAGGGCTCAGCAGCCCTGATTATCGTGGTCAGTTTGCAGAGGGGAGGGTATAGCCAGGCAGGATCAGCCAGGATTTTTTAGGTGAAATGGGTCCAAATGACACAGCACAAGCACTGTGCTGTATAACATTCTTTAAGGGAACAGGATCTTGTTTTGTTTTTTTGGGGTTAACAAACGCTTTAATCATTTAATATAAGTGATAAAATTAATATGAAAAAATCCATGATAATAAAGTTCAATGCAATACTCCAAAAAAAATCTCTCAGTAAATCTTCACAGAACAGTCCATTCATCATGATCCAAAGAAAAGTGCAGGAACAAAATGTATCCTTCAAATAAGTGCTCCAGCACAAATCGTGCGTGAGAAATACAAACTCACCAGAACTATTATAATAAATACGCCTTGTAGCAATATTGAACCCTTTCAACCAGCAACATATATGGAAGTTATTCATTCATTCATTCACAAGGTGTCTCCTTGGCAATGGTCAAACATTAAGGCTCGGGAGAAACGTATGGAGAATCGTAGAACAATATAATTATTACAGGTATGTAAAAACAAGTAAAACAATGTGCACTTACATTTAGGAGTGCTGTAAGTCAGCACCAACATGTACAGCTTTAGGTTAATATGCATGCATTCCAAAGCACAAGAAATGGGAACCAAGAAACCGGATGTGATGTCAGTAAAGGGCAAACGAAGCTTCCTGATGACGTGTTGAACATCAAATGCATGTGTATCCGCCCTTTACCAACATTACATCTGGTTTCTTGGTTCCCATCTCTTGTATTGATTCTAATTATCACATGAGTTAGCGCCACACTTTTTCCTGTATATCTTTTTCACTTATTCAGAGTGGTCTCTTCCACTCTTCTAAAAGGGGCAGCTTCACACATTACTACTCACAAACAACCTTTGGCGCCTTCACTTGTCGCTTTATATATACATCCACATCAATTGGGTGAAGGGTCTCATGACCGGCTTCCTGTTTGGTCAGGTGGAGAATATTCATTCTCTATTGTCACACAACTGGGTGGGCTTGGAGCACTTGGCTCTAATCATGTGCTTAAAAAAAAAAAAAACACTCCCCCCATTGGGTCTATTAGAGCATCTGGCTCTAATCATGTGCTTAAAAAAAAAAAAAAAAATCCCCCCATTAGAATCCATGGGTCCAGCACTCTGCATGTGGATCAGGGGGCCGTACGCAGGGATGGGGGGGGGGGGGCAGCGCCCGTGCACTGCTAATGGACGGGCTGTCACTGTCCTGTATCCTACTATGTGTCCTCTTGGCCCATCAACATAGTGAACTAGCAGTTCGGGACTCAGGCGGGATAGAGCGGCTCTGAACAGAGTTCCTGGGCAGCCTGCAATGAGGTGAGGGAGAGTTTTGCCTTTTGCCCAAGAAGTAATAAAGGAAAACTGGGGAGCCGATAGAAGTGCCTGTTCCCATGCAGCCTGTGCTCCTTATAAAGAAGTTTGCCCCTTTTAATAAGTAATTGTAATGCCAGCCATATTCCTGCCCTTTTAGCAGGGTGACAGTAACTTGACAACTCTGCAGCATTAGTGTCAGCTTACTGTCACCATGTTAAAAGGTCAGCAATATGGCTGGCATTACAATTACTTATTAAAAGGGGCAAACTTCCAAGCCCCTTAAATAGCTAAATGTCATAAATCTTTACACGTATAACATCATGGTAAATACAGACCTAAATAGAGGCGAAGATGGTGCCACCTTCAGCTGTAAAGAAGCAAAGGGTTTAGTACCACCTGAAGTTCTAGTAATGTTCTATACCAGTGTTTCTCAAATCCAGTCCTCAAGGCACCCCAACAGGTCATGTTTTCAGGCTTTCCATTATTTTGCAAAGGTGATTTGATCAGTTTCACTGCCTTGGTAATTACCACAGCTGTTTCATCTGTGGGAAATCCTGAAAACATGACCTGATAATAATCCTGAATCCTGTTTTTTTTTTTTTTTTTGCAGGCAGATTATTATGGAGCTTCAACCACAAGCTAAATGTTTGGCTTATGATTGTGGTCCCATTGACCCTAATGGGCGGGCCCCACCAACCCCCTGTATGTATGGCTGGGTGTGTGTCATTTACCTTGGGAAGAGATGGCACCAGGATGCAGTATGAGAAGAAGGCAAGCCAGCGGAGGCAATGTGATTCTTTGGCCAATATTCTGCTGAGAAACCTTGGGTCCGGCCCATTCATGTGGTGTTACCTGGCACGTACCACCTACTTAAAGTGTTACTAAACCCAGGACCCTGCATTCACTATATCTGGTCTCCTACAGTACACAGAACATGGAAATGCAATTATTTTAGTAAATATATACTGCTAAATACCTTTTCTCATCAGTGGTATTTAACAGTCTTATGACTTATATCAGTGTCTGGTTAAAGCTTGCAGGAGGAGTTTTCATTCTCCTCTGACTGTCCTATGAAGCTACAGGACCCCTGACCCTCTGTCTGGACAGTACCGATTAGCCCTGTGCTGATCACATGCATCCTCCCAAGAAAAAACTCTAGCAATACACACCAAACTGAGCATGTGCAGAGTGCCTCCAAATGCTCTGTCTTATCAGGAGATGGATTGGGGACTGTGGGGAGGATCAGAGCAGACAGGATCAAACAGCCTTTTTACACAATGCAGAGGATTGACCCCTTAGGTTCCACAGTGAGTATAACTGTGATAGACTCACCCTGGACAGAGGCTTTTGGAGGGGACTGAATGTTAGCCTCTTGCCTACCGACTATGGGCCCTGGCATTTGAGGGAGCTATAAGCATTTAGGAAGATATTCTGTTATGCAATGCAAGAGGACATTATTAAGGAGGCCATGATGGTCTATGTCAGCTTGTGGTGGTTGGTATATGGTCTCATTTTGTTGTGTAGTCTTTGCTGGGTCATTTGGGGTGTGGCTGTATTCCAATGTCCTATTGTGTCTGTCTGCCTTGGATATTATGGGTTGTGTATGTAGATTAGCTGTGAGATTGGTGGGGGCGAATTCCTCCAACAGCTTTCACTGCTGATTGGACAGTCTACCCTGCCTGCAAAGGTGGGGGGGGGGGGGGATTATCTAGAGTATTACCTGTGTTTTCAATAAACAGTCCATGTTCAGCAACCAAACAAGTATTGAGCGGTTGGAACATCTGATATCTATATTCAGACTGGGAGGAAGCAGTATATGACGAAAGCACTCAAGGAGTGTGGGACCTTCTGTTACAATAACAAGCATGCTTTACTGCATATACAGACTAATTTTACTGTTGTGGATTTAGTAAAACTTTAAACATTGTTGCTGACCATGTTTCATGAAAACAGTATTCCCTGATGGCAGTGGCCCCTTTCAGTAGAATAATTTGCCCTACCACACCACAAAAAATGGTTCAAGAATGGTTTGAGGTGTTCACTTGGCTTCCAAATTCTCCAGATCTCAATCCAATCGAGCATCTGTGGGATGTGTTGGAAAAACAAGTCCAACCCATTCAGGTCCCATCTAGCAACTTACAGGACTTAAGAAATTTGCTGTTGACAGCTTGTTTTTTTTTTTTTATTGGGTTGTAGGTGATAACATGAAGATATCCTTTTATTGGATATTATCTGGATATATATGTGGGGCACATTGGGTCGAGTGTTAGTGATACTAATTTTTTAGGTCTAATCGATTTTACATCCACTGTTTGTAAAATAATAAATATATTTTGGATATTAAATAAAACATTTTTTTTTCTCTTATTTGTCCACTATTGCCACTGTAGCCATCTTCATCCTATTTGGGCATTTCTTCTCTTAGTTATGCCCAAACTGGATAAAAAAAACCTATTATGCTCTTTATCGGCTACGGCTTTAATTTGACGTGAGGAGTGACAAAGAGAATTATCCAATATCTATTTCCTTCTTATCTCCCTGTGTTTAAATACATTAAGAGACACGGGAAGAGAGGAAGGATATGGTCACTTTCTGTTTGTTTTTTGCTAAAAAGCAGTAATGTTTTCCTTTAAATAATGAAAAATGTAGTGTGCTTGGTCAATGTAAATTCTGACATGAACCTTGATGTAACTGAACAGCAGTGAGCAAACACGATGTTTTTTTTTTTTGGATAAAAAGTTTACTGCAATGCTTCTCCATGACAGAAAATAGTCTACTCATTATACAATCATCATACAGCAATGGTTGTGATGCAAAAATGAAAACAAAACGTGTAAAAATGATTATAGACAGAGCACAAGAAACGTGGTCTAATGCAAAGTTGTCTATTTCTACTCTCTAGAACTCTCTACTATTGTTTCTGCTGCTTGGATTTCACAACTGAGGTGATTAAAGTGCTTTGAATGTATGTAAACCATTATGGAAACAACAGCTATACTGCATGAATATTGCATTGAAGAAAGCTTTATAACTTACAAACAAAAAAAAAAAAAAAGAAAAAAAATCATTGACCTTTCTTTGCATGTGTACACACACACACGTGTTTGAATTCAAAGATACATTTAAAAACCAGGAATATGAATACAAGATTAATTATTTGTAACTAAACTAGAGACAACAGGTTTTAATGTTGGCACACGTTATTCAAACAATTTGTCAAAATGTATTGTACAGGATGAGACCAACTACCTGCGGTCAGCAGTGGGTTAATTCTGAGCAGGAAAAGGTTCATGGACTTAAAAAAAGTTTAAAAAGGTATCGGTCTTGACAAAGCTGAAAAAGTCACTGAGAGGCAGTCTCTTGTCCTTTGTGGAGCAGCTGGCCTTACAAAACTCCAAGGGCTGGTATCAAATTCCTGCTATAAGGCAGCTGGGATTCTGGAGGAGTCATGACTTCACTTTAGTACAAATGAGACTCCTTATGGCTCAAGAGGCGGGAGCGACTGATGGAGTCTGTGGCACTTCGAATCACTTCCATCCACCTGCGAGATGCAGAAAACACAGAGTTGGTTTGCAGGGGAACTGTTTAACATAGCCTTCCAAGCAGAACATAATTAAATTGATGCTCTAAGACTAAGATACTCCAAAGGAGCCAGTGTTACATGATGTAGGATCTCCACACTTTTCGGCATTCAATCATGACTTTTTCAAAGGGAAATTGACGAAGTATTCCACAATGCTTTATACTCACCCTGTGTTTACAGTTACCAGGTCACAGCCTTTGAAAAAGTCTTAATTGGATGACAAAACACGTCAAAGTGTGGCCTGATGACATCATCACGTTAGGCGGAACTGGAAGACGGTCATCTTGGTATTGTATCTGATGCCAAAGCTTATCCTTAAGGGGGCAAAGCATGTAATAAAAAGGCAATCGTTTCTAGGTGTACTGGATGAAGCACACTTTATTCTGTGAGTGTCATTTTAACTGCTGCTGCTAATAAATTAGATTGGTGTGATATATAGCGCAACGAGGGCTGTTTTCTTGCTCAAACTGATGAAATATGGAGGAACGTTTATGGTGCATGTGATATTATTGGAGTGACGAGGAGCACTGGCGCTATTTGAAGGGCAAGACGCAGTTAGACCTCACACTACAGTGGGTCAATATCCTCAGGTAAGCAGTTCAGTTGAACGATGGTGGAGCACATGTTTTTGGTGGTGACCAATTAATAATAATTTAGCACATAATTTGACACCTTTATGGTGGACGGCAACATATGAATAATTGGTATTCACTAAGGCCCCTTTCACACTGAAGCGTTTTTTGGGCGCTACAGCTCTAAAAATAGCGCCTGTATAGCACCTGAAAAAAGCGGGTCCTTTAACTCCAGTGTGAAAGCCGGAGGGCTTTCACACTGGAGCGGTGGGCTAGCAGGACGGTAAAAAAAAGTCCTGCTAGCAGCATCTTTGGAGCGGTGTATTCTCCGCTCCTATACCGCTCCTACCCATTGAAATCAATGGGACACCACGGCAATACCGCCGGGAAAGCGCTGCTTTGCGGGGGGTTTTAACCCTTTTTCGCCCGCTAGCCGGGGGTTAAAACCGCCACGCTATCGGCCAAATACCGAGGCTAAAACGACGGTAAAGCAGCGCTAAATATAGCACTGCTTTACCACCGACGCCCGCACCGCCCCAGTGTGAAAGGGGCCTTAGAGGAGATTTGGGACTTTGATTTGAATAATTGGACACTTGACATATATGTATTCTTTCTTGTATATGTTCATATATGTATAGTTCACATTTATACACATGGGATGTATTTGCATTTTCACATTGATGCATTTCATTTACGTTTGAACAGTATTAGATTGGTGCACGGTGCTTTTTTATATTATATCAATGATCCCCTTCTTTCATGTGAAGGTGGTGGTGCTGTCAGCTCCCATTTTTGTCTCATAACAGGTGAACTTTGGAGGGAAAGGCAATGGCACAGCAGCTGATATCCCACTTTAGTTTCTGAGTTGTAGCATCAATGCAATCATTTATTTATTATTTACCTTTCAAAGGTGTATTCATTTTCAGCTCTGAAATAGTACACATGAGACTTGAAGTGCAGTTTAAAGACATAATCCTTATGAATGTTCTCTGATTCAGAGGGAATGGTGAGTGAATAGCCAAGCAAAGGGAGACTGGCTAATGGATGATTATCCTGAAAACAGAAACATGACATTTATTGTCCTAGATTTTTTTTAATATTTTTTTTTTATCTTTGAAACCATTATAATACATGCATACACCTTGTACACTGGAAAACGTTTAATCCTAAAAGGGAGTTTGTCTACATCAATACATAGAGGTATGTTTATTTATTCAATTTTTCTGGTGTTGATAGAGCTGAGAAGGGTTAACAATTCTATCAAGTTTTTATTTCGGACAGTTACCTGCGCATGCACAAAGACTGGCAACAGGGAAGTCAAAACCTTCTCTGTCTTTACGCTTGTGCAGATGCACCGATGGCTCTGCAAGGACTCAAAGACTGGCCAGAACACCATGGGTGAATTTGCACATGCACAAATATGGTGTCGCCGGAGCCTGGCCAAAAACAGGGATGAAGATCTGCGTTAATTACATGTATCCAAGCTTTCCCAATGCAAGTTAAATAAAATAATAATTCCTGTAGTTTGGCTTTGGGTTTACTTAAGAGAAGTTTGTGAATGCAGAAAAAAAAAAAAATCATACTCACCTAGATGGAAGCTGCAGCTGTTCCTTGCCGGCTCTACCCTGAGAGCTGAGCAATCAAACACCGCTGATTGCTCAGTTCTCTCCTCCACTTTCAATAGAGAGCTGTGACTATCCAGTGCTCATTGGAGTGCTGGGCAGTGGAAGGGGGTGGGAGGGGCTGGCTCAGGTTCTCAGCAACTTGCTGAGAGGCTGAGCCAGCTGCCGGTTCAGGCATCTGGGTGGGATCTTTCCCAAGCCTGGCCCAGCCGTGGGACATCAGCCAACAGCGGGCTTTAGCCTGCTGTTGGCTAAAAACGGGTCAAAGAAGTGCAGAATAAACTGCACTCTTGTGATCCATAGGAGAAGTACAGCCAGAAAGCTCTGGCTATACTTCTTCTTTAAAAGAACAGCCTCACATTTTCTGGTTGCTACTTTTCAGCATGCTTGGGTTACTCACAATGTGCTCAATTCACTAAAATGCTGCAGCAAAAATGGTGCTAAAATAGCACATGTGGTATTTTCCACAAATGTGATGTGAGGTCCTCCCTAAAATCTACACCAGACCCTTATTTGAGCATGCAGTCTGGTAGGCCAGGAAAGGGGGGAGATGACCATGTGCCCCCCCCCCCCCCCTCCAAAGCATCTTGTCCTCATGTTTATGAGAAAAGGGGCCTTTTCACCACAACCCTGGCCTGTTGGATGTGGGGGTATGCAGGCGGGGGGCTTTAACAATAAGGAGACCCCCAGATCCTGGCTCCCCACCCCATGTGAAAGAGTAAGGGGTACATAGTACCGATACTCATTCATCAAAAAAATGACAAGTGAAAATAAAAACAAAAACACAGTCCGGTATTAAAAAAAACAAAAAAAAACTGTTCCCTAATATACATTCTTCAGCAATCAGGTCGTCCAGTGATATAGGTTCATGTCAATCAATCACAATGAAAGACGGTTGTCAATCCACAATAAAAAAAACAAAAACACTGCCTTTTGACAGTCATATTTGGTCAAAATAAAGAGGGAAGGGTCACCAGGTGACGACACTGACCATATACAGACATGGACAACAGGTGACGCCCACCTTTTTGTTAATTTAGCAGTGGGGGGAAAAGGAATGTCATTTGGTGCTGGCAAGAAATGGGATTGGTCGAGTGTCAGTGGGCTTTTGTTTTTTTCCTGCGGTTGGCGGCTGTCGTTCATTGTGATTGATGTGGACCTACATCGCTGGACAACGTAATTGATGATGCCTGTACATCAGGGGACACCTTTTAAAAAAAATGTTTTAATAAAGAACTTGTCAAAAACATAAAAAATGTATATAAGGTAACCTATGTGCTACCACTTTAGTTAGGTTGGTTTTATTTTAAGTAGCTGCTCACATTGTTGGTGTCCCCACATGTGCAGATAAGGATTGTGTGTTTTTAATGTGGCGCTTTGTTTATGTGATGTGTAAATTGTGAATAAATCCTTTAAGCGTTTGTTAACCCAAAAAAGCCTGTTCCCTTAAAGCATGTTATACGTGCTGTGTCATTTGGCCCCTTTTATCACCTGAAATACCTGTCTAATTCTGCCAGTTTCTGCCCTCCCCCCTGTACACTGACAACGATTTATCAGGGCTGTTGAGCCCTGACACCATGGTCAGAGTACGTGCCTGCGTCATCCACAGCCTGCTCTCCTGTATCTGTGTCCTCCCCCCCCCTCCCTGCCTGTCAGCTCCCTGATCCTCCCCTCCTGCTCTAAAAATTCATTTTTTTCTTCTATAGTTCCCTCTGATATATAACACTAAGCTCCCCAGTGGATGTCATTTATAAACATATACTGTATAATAGCTTACTTCAGAGTGATGTTTGGCGCTCACCTGACTGCCTGCCGGTCTCCTCCTCTCGGCTGACATCAGTGGGGGTTTCCCAGCACCTCCCCCTGCAGCCATCAGATCGGGAGAGTAGACCAGTGGACAGTCAGCTGAGCGCTGAACGCTCTGAAGTAAGCTATTATACCGCATATTTTTATAAACGACATGCACTGAGGAGCTTAGTGTTATATATCAGAGGGAACGAGAGCAGAAAAAAATGTACCTCTCAAAAAAATAATCAATTCATATTATATATACACACACACATACTATTAATTCTATATGGCATCAATTCATATATACAGAATTAAAGTTAAAACATAAAATAAGGCGCTCCCAAATTTTGTGCAATAATATAGGCTTTCATCCCTTCAAACAGATGTAACATATATCTCCATGATTTTGGAGAACCTACAAGGCAAAAACCTTCACAAACTGTGACAATTTAAAAGTATGCATGTAGTCCCATATTTGAATATTCAGTGCAAAAAAATTCATAAGTCACATTTTACATCCACTTCAAAGTGATCCCATATGAGTGTTAGATCTCCACCACGTGTTTTGCCCTAGTTTACACCTACAAGTTAGACCTTTATTTTCATATAGCTCAAACAAGCTTGTTGGCACACTCCTCCGCAGTACTAGGGTTTCTCATAGTAACTGCATGTCTCCGCTCCTATTTCTTCTCTCCAGATGTATCCCAAGCGTGATCACAGAAATGAAGAGAACCTCGAGGATTTATCTTCTCCAGACATTGTACTCTAGTGCAGATTGTGGTCGTCAGTGCAGTGAGGGTTTCTGAGCAGAGAGACCCTCGCTGCACTGATGACCACAACCTGAGGAGGATTGTGCCAACAAGCTAGGGTGAAACACGGTTTGGATGTCTAACGCTCTTGGATGAAATAGTTCACATATGGGATCACTTAGAAGTGGACGGAAAATGTGATTTATGAACTTTTTTGCACTGAAGTTTCAAATATGGGACTATATGCATACATTTAAATTGCCACAGTGTGTGAAGGTTTGTTGCACTTTATTAGTCTTGCCTTGTAGGTTCTCCAAAATCATGGAGCTTTAGGTTACTTCCGTTTGAAGGGATGAAATCATATAATTGCGCAAAATTTGGGACCCCATATAGGATGAATAGTATGTATGTATGTATGTATGTATATATGTATGTATGTATGTATGTATGTATGTAGTATGTATGTATATATATATATATATATATATGAATTGATGATTTTTTTTGAGAGGAAATAAGAAAGGAGTTTGTAATTATTCCCATATATATAGGAGCAATCGATCACAACTGGACACCAATTACAAGTTTATTATCATTTTATTAAGGATTTATTCCCAATTTACACATCACATAAGCAAAGTGCCACATTAAAAACACACAATCTTTGTAGAAAACTTTTGGTACTCTTGAGTACTCATTCACATGGGGAAGGGGGCCAGCATCTGGGGTGCCCCTTATTGTTAAAGGGGGCTTTCAAATTCCAATAAGTGCCCCACAACCACTGGGCCAGGGTTGTGTGGAATAGGCCTTAGTCCGCCTTAGCAAGGGCATCTTTCCCGCAACCCTGAAGGTTGCTTTAGCAACCAGCTAATACTTTTAATTTTCTTGCATATATCAGTTAAACAGCGTGACTTGGTTAACAAATGTACAGTATTTCATTTTTTTGGTGAATTGACATTTACAATCAGTTAATGCGGTATTTACTGTGTTTTTTAATTTTTGTGGTAAATACTGCATAAACTGATAGTGAATTAACTTTTTACATATCAATCAAATATGGCTCAAATTAGTCACATAATCCTAATATCGCATGCAATATTGTTTAGTGAATTGAATATGCTTTACGCGTACCTGATGTGATTTGTAGAAAAACAGGCAGAAATTTGTGAATACCACCCAGAGTTTTTGCCATCCATTGCTGTTCTTGAACTTTCTAAGCAGGTTTCCTGACAGCTGATTCTGACAAATACAAAAAAAAAGTATTACAACAAAATAACTTTGAAAGAAGGAAACAAATGCAAATACCGTATATACTCGAATATAAGCCGAGATTTTCAGACCCTTTTTTAGGTCTGAAAGTCCACCTCTAGGCTTATATTCGAGTCACCGCCATCTGCCTACATGAACAGCGTGTCATGCAGACAGACGGCGGTGTTCAAAAGCCGCGCCGCCTCCTCCCGCCCGTGATAGGCGGACACTAATTTTCCCAGCAGTACAGTGTTCCGCCTATCACGGATGGCCTGTCATTCTCATCTCATGGACGAGGATGAGAGAATGTCCGTGATAGGCGGAACACTGCACACTGACTGCTGGGAAAAAAGTGTTCCTCCTATCATGGACGAGGAGGCGCGGCTTTTAAATTGTAATGGCGCCTGTAATACACGCTGTGGGGAGGACAGAGCGGGACCGGACCCCGGACCCAGGACCGAGGACCCCGGACACAGGACCCCGGACCCACAGATCGGCGGATAGGCACAGGTAGGCTGCAATGGGGACACGGGCTGCAATGGGGACACGGGGGTCTGTACAGGGGACATTCAGATTGGCATTGCTGACCCTTTTTCCACTTACAGTAGCTGCTGCATTTTTGCCCCTCGGCTTATACACGGGTCAATACGTTTCCCCATTTTTTTTGTGGTGATTTAGGGGCCTCGGCTTATACTCGGGACGGCCTATACTCGAGTATATACGGTACCTTAAATACCTTCAGGGGAAACAAAATTTTACATTTGGTTGTGGAATTAGCACAAAATCCTTCTAATTCAATATATAATGGAGTTATCATAACACAATCAGTAGTAATTGCACATTGTAGCTTAAGCTGCCCATAGAGTAGTAATATTTTTGTTCAACCAGTAGGTTGAAAGACAAAAAAGGATCCGACTGCCCCATTCGAGGTGGATGGGGGAATCTTCCTGGCTAAGTCTTTGACAGTGGCACTAGTGTTGGGTAAAAAGGGGTTAAACCAGGCAGTGTGGAGGTGCTACAATGCCTGTCAAATGCTCTCTGAACAATGATCACTCTTTGGAGAGCAAATCTAGAGTGAAGGAGCCCTAAAACAAATCTGAAATCTTCAGGAGTACACTGCTGCCATCTACTGGAACCCATTACCTGATCACCTAAATAGATTTGAAGAAAACAAAGTTATGGTCATTTGTTTTCAAAAATTAAACACAAAGGATCACTAGACATCCTGCCCTTTTTGATATACATGAGGTGATTTTGGCAAAATAAATATCCATTTAATGTTACAAACTATTTAATGCATAGTGCTGTAATCTAAGGAAAACACTCATTTAGAAAACCCCTAAAAAGCACACCATTTTTTTTTATTTGAAAAGCACCAGACACAGAGGAAGAACAGACAGAAAAGCATGGAGGTAAGGCTGAATATTATTTTGTCATTTAAATCCTCTTTTTTTTTTTCATGAACTTTAACATAGCAGGGGGCCAAATTACGTGTTGCGTTGCTTCCATTTCATGCACACTCACAATATGATGCAAGGGGAAGGGAGGTCTGAGCAGCTTTGTTACATATTTATCTTTTTCAAATAAAAATATGTTCAAATCGAAGTAAGAAAAACAAATAGATGAATATAATTATGTACATGATGGACTGCCCTTCTTTCCCTGATGCTTTTTAAGTATAGACAAAAGCACATGTAACATGCAGTCTGGTCCCCTCTCTCTAACTACTCCTCAGTTTATAGTTTGTGCCGTCTAGTAGGAGGTGGCACTGGAGGAAGAAAATGACAGGACAGGGCTCCAGTGTGACATCAGCAGGACCCGCCTAACAAGTATAGAGACGATACCGGCTATATCATTTGTGAGAAGTAATTGGGAAGTATTCATACAGAATTACTTTTAAGTATGAATATAGATTTTTTTAAACCTAAAGAGTTTTTATTAGTATTGAAATGGGTATAAAGTAATAACATCAATGCTGACAAATACATGAACCTAGGAAGAATGGAATAGATAAAAGCCTCTGCAACATAGCATACACAACTGGCAAGTTATCAAATTGCTGAAGACAAATTAAATGAGAGACCCAAACACACATAAAAACCTAAACCAAAAGTGTCATGTGCCATCTCATCATCAATAGGACCCAAATCAGCCCCCGACAATATCTTCCTATTAGAATATAACCCTAGACTTGTGCCGTGGGGCCCTAGAAGGCTGAAAAGAATGGTAAAAGAACATTAGCCAGCAACTTGGTAAACTCCAAATAATACATTTCTTATTGGCTACACGTAGAAAACACAGTGAATAGAGCAAACGCATTTCAGCCATTATGGCTATGAGTACGGCCATAACAACCGAAACACATTAGCTGTATTCACTACATGTAGCCAATAAAGAATTCATTATTTGGAGTTTACGGAGTTGCCAGCTAATGTTTGCTACTATACAGGTGTAAAGGGACTGCAGATCCCAGCCAGAAGCATCGGTCTTCAGCCACAGATTTCTTAATTAAGCAGTAGAGCTTGGGTATCATATCCAGTGATTTGCTGCAAATAATTCTGACATAACTTGTTTGGTAGAAGCTCTAACATTATCGCCAGCTAAACGATTATCTGCATGCAAGGTAACATGGGTGCAAATTGCCTCATATGTCTAAGCTGAAGGTATGATGAAAGCATAGGTTTGGGAAAATTTAGTTCTTAATTTATATTCCAAAAAGAAAGCTTCAGCAGTGCGTCAGTGGAAAATATGAGAAGTCTTCAAAGCCAAATAGTTTAAATTGCCAGATCCTTAGGATGTTTCAGAGTGGACCAGTTCAGTTGGTGTCTGTTGGAACCCCAGATAAAATTTTGAAGTAGATAACCTAGTACTTGAAGTTATTTTAAGGGCAAATAGATCAGACAGTGGCAAATAATATAAAAGATTTTGAAAAGATAAAACAGTAGCATAGAAAAGTGACGGCAAAAAGAAGACCAAGTAGTCTATCGAGTCTGACCTAGAGATATACATCTATGACCTATATATATATATATATATATATATATATATATATATCTAGATCGCATTTAAAAATATATTAAAAAAGCAAAAATCACTCCGAATTCACATGAAGTCATCAATAGCTCTGTATATAGACAGAGCACCATGAGTGCTGGTACAAGATGATATAAAATATCAAAAAATCCTACAATCCTATCAACAGATTACAAGGTTAAGAGATCAGATATAGTATTTTATATAGGATGGGGAGAGCCAGGTAAGCCAAGTTTTAATGCACCATACCTCCACAGCGTAGCTGAAATCAATCATGGAAACGCTTGTGTTCCGATGCCAACAGACATGAACTGTAGTGTTTCCACGGTGAGGTGATTGTCGTTCCAGTGATGTGCGAGAAGCACTCAAATCATCCTCAGATTCCTGATCAGCGGGACCTTCCTCTGGTGATTCTAGTAAAATACCAAAATCAATGTTACAAGAATATCAATGACTGAAGCACTGCACTAACAGCCTCCATTCACACCTTGGTGTTCCGTTTTGCAGGCAGAATCGCCACGATTCTGCAACGTCGCAAATCACGGGACGCCCAAATTGCCACCATTCAGCCCACAAAATGGAATGCCAAGGTGTGAATGGCGCCTAAAGCTGGCCATACAGTGGTCGATTTTTGTACAAACATTAATATGGAAAATCTCTTCAGTACATTCAATAATGCCAACAGACACTTGATGAAAGTTATCAGAAAGTGCTTTAAATTTTGTCCGCTTTTAACATTTGATTTTGGCATGAATTACATTTTCCAAACAAACGACGATCTAAAACAAATGTCAATGTGATGCCTTTGATAGTCCTTTCACCTTCTAAATGAGGAGAGAGGAAGTACAGACTGGGTGTGCTCGGTTTACTCCTGTCAGGCAATTTGGAAAATAATAAATGGTGGGTCTTAACATGACCGAGGATGGCCAGAGGTCTTCTTGCCCATTATCCATGGGAAGATTTTTGCCTGTCTATAGTCTGTCTAATGCACTGTCTAAAGGGACGTTTTACAACCTCTCCTGAACATTTTTACTTGACAGATAGTAACCAATGTTTAAAAACATCAGTTTTGCTGCGTTTACATGCCGCGTTTGCGTTTTTTTCAAAAAGTCAAGTCAAAAATTAAAAACGTCTGTAAACGAAACAAGAGTTACCGCATTTACAAGCTGTTACAGGAGTTTCAAATGCCTCTAAACATCCGTCCTGAATGCATTTTTTTGCTTTCCAAAAAATGCTTCTAAACTCAACTGCCTAGAAACTACTATAAATGACCCCGTGTACATGTAATGATAAGATAACAGAGGAGAGTTCAGAGGCAGCTGTAAAAAAATGCCCAACTGCTCCTAAACGTCCATTTACCAGCAGCAGTGCACATGAAGCCTTATCGGGAAAACTAGAAATGCTTTAGTACTTGGGTTGTTTCAGATGCAGGATTTTTCTTCTTTATGCAAAATACTGCTGTACTATCACTTTATAGAGGAAAAAGTTTCAGTGTTAGTAGCAGATTAAAGAAAAGAACGAGAAGCAGGCAGATCATGGCTCAGTATGCGAAGATCAGAATTATTTTGGTGTGTAACTTTCAGTACTTGGTGAAATTATATTTTCATGGATGCCTGAAATCAAAAGGCTAATGTTTTTTCTTAGAGGAAAACATGAAATAATAAAGTGTCCATTTTATGAATAGTTTTTTTCCTAAGGCTTAATGTACATGAGACGTTTTTACAACCTCTCCTGAACGATTTAACTTGACAGATAGTAATCCACATTTAAAACGTCCGTTTTGCCACGTTAACATGCCGTGTTTGCGTTTAGAATCGCTTGGAATTTTTTTTTCCAAAATAGCCAAAAATGAAAAAAAAATAAAAAACTGGAAACGAAATGCGGCCAAATGTGAGTTACCGTGTTTAGAAGCGTTTGGCGCTTAAAATGCCTGTAAGCTCAACTAATTTTTTTGCTTTCCAAAAAAATGCCTCTAAACTAAACTGCCTAGAAACGATTAGAAACGACCCTGTGTACATGTACTGATAAGAGAACAGGAGAGTTCAGGAGCAGTTGAAAAAAATGCCCAACTGCTAAACGTCCATTTAGCAGCAGCAGCAGTGTACATGAGGTCACGATGACCGCCAGCCACGAGCGATTGTGAGCAGTAGAGACAGAGATGAGTGTCTGTAAACACACACTTCCTTGTTCTGTTCTGACAGGAGTGACAGATTGTGTGTTCCTATTAGCTAGGAACTATGATCCGTCACTTCCTCCAGTCAGTCCCCTCCCCCTACAGTTAGAATCACCTCCCAGGGAACACAGTTAACCCCTCGAGCGCCCCCTAGTGTTAACCCCTTTACTGCCAGTGACAGTAATCAATGCAATTTATAGCATTGATCGCTGTATTAATGCCAATGGTCCAAAAAATGTGTCAAAATTGTCCGATGTGTCCGTCATAATGTCGCAGTCACTATAAAAATTTGCAGATCGCCGTCATAACTAGTAAAAACAAAAAATTATAAAAATGCTATAAATCTATCCCCTATTTTGTAGACGCTATAACTTTTGCGCAAACCAATCAATATACGCTTATTGCATTTTTTTTTACCAATAATATGTAGAAGAATACATATCGGCCTAAACAGAGGAAAAAAATAGTTTTTTTATATATTTTTCGGGATATTTATTATAGCAAAAAGTAAAAAAAAAGCTCTATTTGTGGGGAAAAAAAGGACGTCAATTTTGTTTGGGCTTCATCGTAGCACGACCGCGCAATGGTCAGTTAAAGCAACGCAGTGACGAATTGCAAAAAGTGCTCTGGTCAGGAAGGGGGTAAATTCTTCCGGGGCTGAAGTGGTTAAAGTCGTTTTTTATGAGCCATCAGTTTATCTCTGCTGTATGACATTGTTAGTTATCACCCTGAACCTGATATTACAGATAAGAGAACAAAGGATTAACGTAAGTGCAAATGTAAATACAATGCTGAGATAGGAGAACTTGCACATGCTAACTTGTGAATGGAACCAGATACCTGTCCATGTGAGTTTAAGTGACATAATACTGACAAAAATATAAACAAGGTCTGTAGTGGTTTTTAAACTATATAACATAAATGAGGCGATACAAACATTCTTTGTGTAACAACATTGGGCAACACAAAAATAATAATTCACAAATGACACAAAGAGGATGTTCATGATTATAATTCTGTTGCTGGTCTGTTTACTTACTGCCATCAGGGGGACTGCTAGCTAACAGCTCAGGAATAGGACCACTACTCTTTTCTGCTAGATCAATAGCCATCTGAATATCTTCACTCCATTTTTCCATTTCAGAATGAGAACTGGAAAGAAACACCCACAAATATAGTAAACAGAATAAGTAAAGGTATATATTTTTTTGTTAAATAACAAACATGTTATACTTACCTGCTCTGTGCAATGGTTTTGTACAGAGCAGCACAGAACCGTGTCTTCTAGGGTCCCACGCTGGCACTCTGACCCGGTTCTCTGTGTGCCACCATAGCAAGCTGCTTTTTATGGTGGCACACCTGCTGGCTGTGTGCATCTATTGACATTAAGCATGTAGAGTGTGGCTCAGCAGCCCCCCTACTCACATGATTTGATTGACAGCAGCAGTTCCCGCTGCTGCCTCTGTGAGCAGAGACAGGAAAAACCCACTGCAAACGGGCACAACTCTGGTTCGAGATGGGACTCATGTAATTATAAAAGGGGGTGGGCAGCGATATAAACACTGGCACATGTTTTACCCTAATGCAATGAATGCATTAAGGTAAAAAATGTTCAGACTTATAAAGTATGTTCTCTACGTTGAGCTGACATGTCCCTCACCTTTGTTTGACATACATTACGTCACCCTTCCTGGAGACTAAATGTGAAATTTGATTGAAGACCTATATATCTGTTAGAATGTCAATTTCGACTACTGTTGTACTGTATATATCTGTACTTCTTTTCTTTGTAATTTTCAATAAAAAAAAATTATATTTGGAAAAAAAAAAAAAATGTTTAGACTTAGAACCACTTTAAATAAAGTCTCTATTGAAGGAAATATCAATCATGATATTGCGGACCTCTACTCCAGAAAATACTAACTGCCTGCCTGGCTATCATGCTGGCACTATGGCTTTGACACTTTTTAGGCTACTGTCCTGACCCGGAGTAAATATCAGGAGTCAAGCCAGCAGGCAGTGGAATTAGAGATAGCCAAGAAATTTGCATATTCACAAAATGTTATTATTCTTGAAGTACAGGTGCCCTTTAAACTTGATTCTTCTGTTGCACACCCTTAAAAAAAGGAATTAAAAAAACAAACAAAATAAAACGTGATCCTTCCTCCAATAACAAGGTAGGTAGTAGGCATCAATGGTCTCTCGGAGTGTGGTAGGGTTATAGGGGTATGCCTGGGGGGAGGGGGGGCATTTTAAAAAGCTTTGCCAGTGTCCAAACACCTGAGGGTAGCAGCCTATAAACCCAGGGTCTATGAATGTCCAAATCTGTGTCCTGTACTGCACGATTAAGATAAGGAGCTTTGCACTTACAGCATAGGGTATTGTAATAATGCAGATGTGATACTGATATGACAAATATACCAACAGTAATGTCATTAATATTGTATTTAACAGTGAATTTAAGCAGGATTAGACTGACATTGTTTAGCAAAGAAAAATCACCAAAACAAATACTATATTTCATATATAAATATAAGTGTGAAAGTGCTTTATTTATAACAAATATTACCCTTTTCTGGGAAATTATTTTATGACTTAACTTCAGTTATAGGCAAAGGAAAAAACAAGAATAATCCGGCAACAATAAGGCTGCGCGTACAGGTAAGCTGGTCCTTAACACAGCCTCTGCATATACAAACAAATAGGACAGTTTGTTCAGAAGCCACTCTCCCAAACACAGCCACAGATGGAGCACATTTTTTTCCTGCAACCATGGGCAGACAGGGGAATTAGGAGTTATTGTGTTGCCCCAGTGGCGCGTGGGGAGGGGGGTATCTGGGGGGAGCAGAGTAAGCCGTTTCTGCTGGAAAAACACAGCAATAATTATATGTAAAATCTGGAAAGCTGGTTGTACCAAAGTTGATCAATCGATCAGCTTCGGTACATTCTGCCTAGAGAACCATCTATGCCCGGCATAAGTATACAGACACGAAGTACGTTGCGTTTGAGAGAATGGCTAAAGGTGGTAATTAGTGCCACGGTACCATACCTTAAAAAAGTGCAAAACAAATGGATAATTATTACAAGTTGTTTTTTATGAGTGATTTGGGGATACAATCTTACAACTCAGAATGATCATGTTGTTCAAAATAGGGTGTGTCTGAAAATAGTTTTAAAGTAGAAATGATCTCCCTACATTCTCTTACTTAGAACCATTACCATACATTTTAAAATGAACAAATTGCATACCTTGCTGCAACAACTATAGCTTGATTTTGACTTCTTAGGGTCAGACAATGAGATACTCCCCACTCCTCATCACTTTCTTCTACCTGGATTTACAGAAACAAAAAAAAAAAAAAAACCTATAACAAGCTGTACTCACACACTGTATAAAGCAGTGCTGCCCTTCCCCATACGGGTATTACACGCTAAAGACCTTATACAGTCTTTTGTGGTACAAACAGAAACAGGAAATTAAATATCCTGCATACTGGAGGGATGCGTTACAGCATGCAACAGTTTATTTGTGCACATAAAGCAACAAAAATTTTGTCAGGCTTCACAGTAAAACAATGAATGGCTTCTGACAAAAATATTGTGTACCGGAAACTGCTAATACTAATGGGCTGATTTATTTATGGAAAAAAGGTTGTTTACTTAGCCAGGCAATTACCCTTAAGGGCCATTACACACGGCCCGAATGTCGGGCGGCATCGGCCAGTTCAACAGAAACCAGCGCACGTTCAGCCTGTGTGTATGGCAGCCAGGCCGGCTTCTGTCGAAGGAGCATGACCGAAAAAGGTCTGCCGATCGGCACCCGATCAGTGCTTTCACTCAATGGCTGGAGCGCTGACCGGTTGGTTTCTGGAAGTGGGGCGTCCCCCTGTCAGAACACAATAGGTCAGCGGGGGAGATTGCTGTACTAACATTAGTTAGTACAGCGGCTCCTCCCAAGCTCTTCAGTTCTTTCATTTCCTTGTACGTGAATTCTTTGCAAAGTCAATATTCACCACATTTATGAAGCTGAAAATTCCCTTGCAAGGTGAACAGCCAATTTGCCTGTATTAAATCAACCATAATATCTCCTGAGTGAACACTAGGGTAAAAAAAAAAGCATTATTGGACTGAGCTCGGGATATACAAGTAGTACAAGAAGTCAAGCTTAAAGTGTGTTACCACTTTTTGCGGCCAAACTGGGATAACACCTATTTCATATTTGTTACAGATTCTCATGCACATAATAGCATAGAATCTCCAGCACTATAAAATCCTGCTAGTTCTAGTTATTTGTTTTTATAAGGGGCAAAGGGGTTGCGTTTGCCATAATTACAGATCTTGCAGACAGATCTTATATATCAGTTATAAACTAAATTTGGACACTTCTTGTCCTGACAAAGGTTTAGTAACTGGGTTTCTTGCATTGTATATTACAATGACAGACAACTCAGCATGTCCTTAGAACAGATTCACTATGACATTATTCAAATATCCTTTCAGTCAGACACAAGGCCTTCTCCTAAGAAACATCTCAAAGGTAAGATATTTTTTTTTTTATTTTGTTCGGTATGCTGTGTGTGACTGGGACACAAGCATAAAGTGTGGTTTTCTCAAATTGGATAGCAAAATTGGAAATACACTTTAAAAAGCAACTTACCGTCATGTTAAACAATGGCAGCTGCCCATGGACCTTAAACTGATTAGAAGAGGTCAGGCCTCTGCTGGTGTACAGCACCACATCATTGAACTGCAAAAAAAAGCAAAAAAAAAAAGCACATTGGATTCTGTTCTGTGTGCTCTACTCCAGTGGTTCGCAACCACTGGGTCATGGCCCACTACCAGGCCCCACTCCAGCCTCCCTCTTAGACCTCCAGCCAGCTCCAGATCCCCTAATCTTCCATAGTGCCTCCTAATTACCATAGTGCCCCAACTACCCATAATTGCCTGTAGTGATTCTCAACCCTCCACAGTGTCTCCAGGCTCCCTGAGATCCCTCATAATTTCCCCCAGGCCTCCTCAACTTCTAACAGTGTCCCAAAGTACCTCCTAGCCCCAAGTAGTGCCCTCCAGTCTCCTACAGTGCCCCTGAAAAGACCCCAGGAGATATCCCAGCCCCCTATAGAAATCATTTTTGACAGGGTCACCAAGTCTGCTGCAGAGTATTCCAACCCCCACCAGTAGCCCTATTTCCCAACAGTGACATCCAGCCACATACAGAGCCTTCCAACCTATTTATACATATTTTGTATTCCCGTAATTATACTTTTTTTTTTTTTTTTTTTTAAGATTTTGGAATAATTTACCAGACATTGGTCTCAATAAGGTTAAGAACCATTGCTCTACATCATCACAGCACATCAATACTTTGTGAAAAGGACCATCTACATTTGATACAGTCCACATTTGGTGTTTAGAAAGCTGCGGTTGCAGCGGCTGTGTGAATATAATAAACAACAATGCAGATTCTTCAATTCATGTTGTTGTGCTGGGAATGGAGGACTCTAACGATAGAAAACTAAAAGTTTATGGTTCGTTCTACTTTGACTTCGAAACAAGCAAAGGAACTAACATTTTCATAAGGTCAGAACTGGCAGCCTCCATGTCTCACTTCTGACAGATTCCCTTTAGACAGTTATTTATCTGTTTATATGGTTTTCAAAGACAAGATCAACTTACCAGAAAAAACATCCTTTGCTGTAAGCCTTTCCCAGATAACTTGCTTAAACTCCCAAGTCTAATAAACTCCTGAGGAAAAAAAATAGGTTTTTGAATTGGACATTAAGGGAATATAGCGATAAATCAATATTACACTTATTTGAGGACTGATAGAGACATTTTAAATTTAAGCATAAGTTCACCTTTGCAAAGGATGCACACTGCGCTGTCCCATATGGTTATAGCAACAAAATGTGCTACCACCTAACCATCCAGGGCTTCCTTTCATTTTAAACAATGAAGTTCACAACTGCATTTAGAAGCTTCCTCAAATCCTCAGCCATTGATCACTCCGTCCTGTGTTATTATAGGGAGGGAGCAGCTTTTGGGATGAGCTCCCCCTAATGTCATTGGAGGGAGTGGCATCATGTTCTTTTGGGCTGCACATGCACAATGTGTACTCTCTCTTGTTGCCTTGCTTGAGCCAAGTGGCTACAACAGGTGAGAGTACACGGGACACATGTACGGCCCAAAAGGACATGATGCCCTCTCATCTCATTCCACTAGTGGGTGATAGACCCAATGGCTGCTACTTTACTATAATAACTCAGGACTGAGCCATTGCTGGCTGCAGATTTTACAGAAGCTTCTTTTAAATGCAATTGTGGCCTTTTTTGTTTAAGCCATATGGGACAGGATAGTGTGCTTTTTGTAAAGCTGAACTTACACTTTAATGAACCATGTATACACTAGTTTACCTGTCCTATCAAATATATTTTATTATAATCACAAAATAGAACAAACTGTATCAGGTAGATTGTGTTAAAACGTACTCATGACAAACCACTTAAAGTGCATGTAACCTTTTACCGACAAACTATGAGACCAAGCCTACTTTAGGGTGGCAAATTTTCATAACTACATAGCTCCTTCCACATTTAATATTTTACATATTTGCATTAATTAGCCATATTCTGAGCAGACAATCAAATGTGGACAGCCCCACTACCATAGAGCTTCATATATCCTTGGGAAACTTTTTAGAAGAGCAGCAATTTTCCAGAATGAGCTACAACCTAATAATTGACATTGGCAAATGGTATATTAGCATCACTGCACTTCCTTCTGCATCATAAAACACATATACAGTCTGCCAACCAGAGTTCTGAAAATTATACACAGCACCTTTTCTCTGAGAAAAGAACTACGCATGCCCTTTATGTAGTGTCTGGAAGACATGGCCATGTAAGGCTGGATTCACACTATGGAATGTTTTCCTCTATGTGGCTAGTGTCCTTGCTGGGTAGGCTTTGGGGGACCGTGTCTTGTATTCTTTTAGACTGCACAACGCTGTTTCCTTTTTTTTTTTTAAATTGTATAGATGTCCACAAAGGTCACAAAGCTCAGCTCTAGTGCATAAAAACGCAGGGTGTGATAGAGAGCGTGAGGCGTAGTATGGAAAAATGCAGACATGTTGCAGTTTTCTGCACTGCTCTGCTGCGCAGATGGCAGCTGTGTGGAAGTGTAAATGGAGTACACAAAAGCCAATGTTTTCTATCTGCACTTGTGCATTAAAACGCAACTCTTTGCATAAGTGTGAATGTGCCCTAAGGGAGATGCATGCATACATTTACTTAGTTAACCTGCATCTAGTAGCACTGTTGCATGTGAGCTTGTTGCAACCCTGACACACCATTAAAAGTATACTTTTAGAACAGTGAGTGCCGGTTCACACTTGTGCGCTGCAAATTCAAATAAAAAATGGTACACAGTGAGAAATTGAATTGCGATTTCTGCTTGCCATGTGTGATTTCAATGCACATATAGTGCGAATTTGTGAGGAGAGTGGTAACATTTCTATAAGGCTGCTTTCACACTGGAGCGGTGGGGGCGCTGGCGGTAAAGCGGCGCTATATTTAGCGCCGCTTTACCGGCGTTTTAGCGGCGCATTTCGGCCGCTAGCGGGGTGGTTTAACCCCCCGCGAGTGGCCGAAAAAGGGTCAATACCGCCCGCAAACTGCCGCTGCAGCGGCGTTTTGCGGGCGGGTTCGGCGCGCTCCCCCATTGTTTTCAATGGGACCGGGCGCTATAGGAGCGGTAAATATACCGCTCCTATAGTGAGCCAAAGATGCAGCTTGCAGGACATTTTTGAGCGTCCTGCAAGCGCACCGCTTCAGTGTGAAAGCAGCCTTAGTCTAGGCAAAAAAACAACACCACACTAAAGTCGCACAGGACCCTTTTTTGAACCGGATCAAGTTCGCACCACATATATGTGAACAGCCTTCATTGGAAATAATGCTTATTTTTAGAGGACATGCAAAGCTATGCTTTTTGGATCGCATCTGATCACCATAGAATTTTCATAACTGTGAACTGGCACTTAAGCAGTGATTGCACTTGCATATAATAGGTTACCAAACAGGCCAATATAGTCCCACCTTTATATCAATATAGCATGGAATTCATTTGAATACAAGGGATAAACTGCAATCACTCATCTGTTCTATATATGGATGTTCAGTAAAATTTGGATGAAGGCTGTAGGGTGGTTAATCATTGAACACCTAAGCTCAGTACAAAAGGTCATAAAGTGTGTGGCACAGAGGTGCGTCTTTGTCAGTCATTGGATCATATGTTGTAATTATTTTACTCTCTTACAGTTTCATTATTAGATATTTATATGTGATCTATCTACTTATTTATAATTTGAACATGTTAAAGGAATCCTGTCATTAATAATAATATGGCAAACCTGGAAAATAAGTAAATGATGACTTAGGGCCAGTTCACACCACAAAAATGCACTCCAGATAGGTTCCGGATCAATTTTTGCTTACAGTTCACACCACACGCAGTTCCAGTATGTTTGTGATTCAATTGGCTATGTTTCAGTACAGTTACATAGTAGGTGAGGTTTAAAAAGAGACACAAGTCCATCAAGTCCAACCTATGTGTGTGATTATATGTCAGTATTACATTGTATATCCCTGTATGTTGCGGTCATTCAGGTGCTTATCTAATCGTTTTTTGAAACTATCGATGCCCCCCGCTGAGACCACTGCCTGTGGAAGGGAATTCCACATCCTTGCCACTCTTATAGTAAAGAAACCTCTATGTAGTTTAAGGTTAAACCTCTTTTCTTCTAATTTTAATGAGTGGCCATGAGTCTCATTAAACTCCCTTCCGCAAAAAAGTTTTATCCCCTCATATCATATCCCCTATCAAGCCTCCAGAGAGAATAAGTTCAGTGCTTGCAACCTTTCCTCATAACTAATATCCTCCAGACCCTTTATTAGCTTTGTTGCCCTTCTTTGTACTCGCTCCATTTCCATTACATCCTTCCTGAGGACTGGTGCCCAGAACTGGACAGCATACTCTAGGTTTAGCACGCTCTACTTTATCCTCTGCACCAGTGTGAACTAGAGCCATTGGAATACATGGAAAATAATGCATGCATTTTTAGTGCAGAAAAAAAGCACATGGAACTGCATCTGGTGTCAACTAGCACTGACTTTTCTTACTGATGGCACTACTAAAATGCCATTCCATTCACAAGAAATTTCTGGTTGAAACCCAGTGTTAATCCCCTGTGTCCTGTACAATATTACAGGACACAAGAGTGGTTTTGAGGTCAGTAGAAGAAGCCACTGAGCACTGTTGGCAAACAAGGGGATTGACACTCAGGGGTGTTGGTTTCCCAGCAGATTTCAGTTGAGAATTTCTCAGTGTTCTGGCATCACAGGCAGCAGCTAAAAAACCCAGAAAAAGTATTGCAAAAAAAAAAAAAGAAAAGGATTTTAAATGCTTACTTGCAGTGATTTTTTCTTTCCTTAAATGGTTTTGTATTCACTTGCAATGTGCCTATGTATTTATATGAAAACTTGACTACCCCAGGACAGTCTATTCCCCAGCAGCCCCCCCCCCTGCACGTCATAGCCCTCTCATCTTCTAGGAATGTTTAATTTGTTTCTGTGCTGGTCCAGCTACAGTTCCTCCCTACATAACCTTTTATGTAGATGCTGGAGGACAAGCAAATGGGAATTCTACAGAGCAGGTGTAGGCAGCCTTTGGCATTTCAGCTGTCGTGGAACTACAAGTCTCACAAGGTACTGCAAGACTGTCGGCCACAGGGAAGACTCCCAGAAGTAGAGGGATAATGGTATTTGTAGTTTCATCACAGCTGGAGTGCCAAGGTTGCCTAGCCCTGCTATAGAGAATTACTTAAGTGACAACTTTGAGGTCATCAAATCCAAGATGGCAGTGCCAGCAGAAGTCTTTGGGCTTTGGGATTTCTACCCAAGGACAGTTTTGACCATGCATAAAATAGGTTAAATACACATATATCTTATTTTTTTAAATAAAAATGAATGGTCTAGTGACAGGGTATCTTTGAGGGAAGGCAAAAACATTTAATTATATTTACTGTAGTATATTTAAGTATGTTTGTTTCAATCATATGGACCCTCTGTTTTCTCTCATCCTACCGCAGTTTTATCACGAGGCTAATGCAATAAATGAACATAGTACAGGTTTCATAAACTGCTTACCCTGCCAGGTATCACCAGATTGTCAATGCCCGTCAGATCTTTCCTGAGCTCCTGCAATTTCTGATAATTTTCCATCTTTATCATTGCTCCATGGAATTGTGCTACCATCTCCGAGATCTCAGCAAGGGCAGCTGTTGGAAAGTCAAGAATGTTTTACAATTGTTAAAGTGTAAGTAAAAGTGTGACATACACTATAGAAAGTATTTTGTTACATCTGTTTGAGCAGTGCAAAATGTACCTGTTGATTTTGCCAGCAATCTCATGAGCTGATGACTTCCCACAACCATTGTTCCCAGTTATCTATGTGGACTACAGAACACCTACCCCTAATATGCTATGTGGAAAATTATATGGGGAGGTGTTTTGTAGTCCTAAAGCTCACAATACATGTTTCAATTTGTTTGTACAAGCGCCTTTTTAGCTCTACCAACAAGTATGTAGTGCAGCAATATGATTAAATATAAATTGATTGGATAGATTATGTAGGTCTTTACATTACATAGTTTTGGTAGATCTAAAAGTCGAGTGTATCAAAATTATACAGTCAGATTGTAATGTGTATGGCAAGCCTTACAAACTTCATGTTCTAGGGTAACCATGTTGTTACTCCATGGATATCGTGCAGTGGGTAAGGTTTGTTACCCTAGGACAGGAAGTGTGTTACTGGCAGGATTAAGAGGTGAAAATATAGAGGAAAAGGCCTTAGGCTTCATTCCCACCAGGTGGATACGCTGCCAGCATGTCAGTTTTCATCAGATCTCACCCAATGCGATCCGCCAGGGACGGGTGTGAACTGATTTTAGCAGATCGGACCGGGTCAGATGTCAGTGGACATGTCACCGCTGACATCCGTCGCTACATAGGCTAACATGCAGCGCCCGTTCAGGTCCGCCAACAAAACTGACAGGCGGACCTAAACGGTCCGACAGTGTGAAAGGGGCCTTAAAAAGAAAACAAATGCAGCCACTACATCTAAGGACTGATAAGCTGCAATGTCAAATTTGTGTTCTTAACTTCCCTATAAAGTTATGAATACAATTATTACATGCAATGATTCGTAGTATAATGCAGACTGTTCGAACATGTTACTCCCAATGAGATTGTGTAGCTGCCTGTATAATTATATAAATACACTCAAAGCATTACTATTAATAATCACACAAACATATATAGGACAAGATGCACCCACCATTCTAGAAAATATACAGTTTTACAGACATGCCCTGTGTTATGGTCACTTGTGGGTTGACTTAGTTGTTGGATTATTTAAAACGGTCAGTGTCTTAATGAATGACCGTGCTTATAATTTGCAATATACAAACCATCAGCTATATAAATCCTGTATAACAGTGCTAATTTTGGCAGCAAATTTCGATTTAGTTTTAGTCTTTTGACTAAAATGGCATTTTAGTTTTAGTCTTCTGCAATTTTTTGTCATATTTAGTCTACTAAATCTCCAGTACATTTTATTTGACTAAAACAAACTTTAGTCGTCTAAAATCGAATAAGTGTAGATAAATTGTAATGCATTATTTAAGCATTTCTCTACAATTTTCAAACTCATTATATACTGCTGGAGTGAAAAAATCTAATACCGTATATACTCGAGTATAAGCCGACACGAATATAAGCCGAGGCACCTAATTTTACCACAAAAAACTGGGAAAACTTATTGACTCGAGTATAAGCCTAGGGTGAGAAATGCGCAGCTACTGTAAGTGGAAAAGAGGGTCAACAATGCCCATTTGCAGCCTCACTGTGCCCATTTGCAGCCATAGGTCCCCCGAACTTCAAACTTGGTAGTTAATGGTTCCTAGATGCCCCCTAGCTGCAGCCAAAATTGGGGTCTCTGGACCCAAAGGGTCCCGAAATGACATTGCTGCAGATGGACACAGTTGACCGACTTGGGGGCCCTGTATCTCAGGGGTTCCTAGCACCAAGTGGCCCGAGATACGGGGCCCCAAAGTCGGGTTGGAAAATGTCAAGCACTTTTCTGCAGCAGAATGACATTTTCCGAACCGACTTTGGGGCCCCTATCTCGGGGCCACTTGGTGCTAAGAACCCTTAATTTGGATATGTTGTAGTGCTAGTTCCACTGGGTATGCATACCAAATGGGGTTCCTAGCACCAAGTGGCCTCGAGATACGGGGCCCCAAAGTCGGGTCGGAAAATGTCATTCTGTACTGCAGAAAAGTGCTTGACTCGAGTATAAGCCGAGAGGGCATTTTTAGCACAAAAAAATTTGCTGAAAAACTTGGCTTATACTCGAGTATATACGGTATGTTATTATTTATGGTATTTAGGTTTGGACATGCACTACAGACCAGTGTCAATTTTGACGTCAAATTTCAATTTCGTTTTAGTCATACTCTTGACTAAAATGCCACTTTAGTTTTAGTCGTATTTTAGTCATCTAAATAGTTTTAGTCGTATTTTAGTCAACTAAAATAGTATTAATTTAGTCTATGAAAATGTTTTAGTTGACGAAATTAACACTGCTGTATAATAATAATAATAATCAGTAGACTCTGAATGCAGCAGACATGTTTTATCTATCTGTCACATGAATTGTGTACTGCAGAAGAAAGCCATACTGCTTGTCACAAAGATCAACATAGCTTATGGACCACTGCCTATTCAATTACCTCCAGGCCATTTCAACACACAACCATCCACACGTTCTACAAACACAAACTGGTACATATACTAAGGGATTAGCTTATGTCTGCAAAACATGATGTAGGAAAAAAAATAAAAATTCATGGAACTCTGGGATATTTTTTTCTGTGCATGTAAATTATTTAGCAGAAGAATGCACTTTCTTTGAAAAGCTACAACTTACATATGACTATTTTCTACTTCTATTATGTTAACAGTGAGTCTGTCAAACATCTTAAACATCTAAGGAAAAATAATCATCAACAAGAGGCTGCATGGGGTAAAGTTTTACACATAAAGATGCATAGAGAATTTTTTTTTTTTTTTGGGGGGGGGGGGGGGCTTGGAGGGGGATAGGGGAAAGGCCTGCTTCCGTTCCTCTCTTTTCCTTTTTTCTTGCTTGTTATTTAGATGGCCCAGGAGAATTAAGAGTACATGCTGCAGTATAGATTCATTTTTTGTATTTAAGTGCACGTTAGAGGATAGATCCATTCAGGTACCTATATGGATTTTATATGTATTTACATGCATTTTGAGAATGTTTCTGTATTTTTATGAATGACTTGCAGATTGTTCTGCAAAGTATGTAAGATTTTTTTTATCTGTAAAAACTTAATAAAAACAATATTTACAACAAGAGGCTGCATGGAAATGTGTCTACTATCACATCTGTTAAGCCTGGTACACACTATTCATTTTTTTTCTATTCAACTCAGCGGGTTGAATGGAAAGAGACTGTCAGCCCCGGTCGGAAGCGATATACTAACTATGCAAAGTTACTACAGCGATCTCCCCCGCTGAGCTGTTGTGTTCTGACAGGGAGACAGCGACCCCCCCCACCAGAACACTCCGATCATCGCTCTCTGCCATTGGCTGAGATCGCTGATCGGGAGTAGGTTGGCTACTGGTTTTCCAGCATGCATGTATAACAGAAGAGTTAGGGACCTAAGATCGTAAGTAGTGATGCACCAGTATTTTGGCGTCTGAAAATTGTGTTTTCGGCATTTTATCCATAGAGAAAAAGGCGGCGATAATGGTGCCAAAAATGCACGCAATTCTGCCACGATTTTTCTGTGCTTATGGGTCCTAGGTCATGCGACTCAAAAAATGCATTAAAAACATAACATGGGTGCGTTATTGATGTGTTCTTGACAACTTTTCAATGCATTTCAACGGGGAGGTGTGTTTTTTTTTTTAAACTTACCAAAAATGCAGCAAGCAAGATTTTTAACACCAGAACAGAAGTGCAATGGAAGACATACATAGAATTTAAAAAGGAAGCATTTTTTTCTAGCTTTTCTTGCGCTAAAGGTACCGATAATGGATGACAAATTCATGTTCATTTAAATTCATGATATTAAATCGAAGTTCCACCCAAAAATGGAATTCCGCTGATCGGATTCCCCCCCCCCCCCTCCGGTGTCACATTTGGCACCTTTCAGGGGGGACCAGATACCTGTATAATCCAGGTATTTTCTCCCACTTCCGAGCATAGATCACCGCAGGCTCCGTGGTGATCTATGCTATGTCCGGCCCCTCCTCCTTCCCCCCACTGTCTTCTGGGAAACACACAGGTCCCAGAAGACAGCAGGGACCAGTGAGGACGTGCAGCGCGACTTGCGCATGCGCAGCAGGGAACCAGGCTGTGAAGCCGCAAGGCTTCACTCCTGATTCCCTTACTGAACATGGTGGCGCCTCCAGCCGAGAGCCAGATCGGCTTCGGGTGAGGACATCGCGAGCGCCCTGGACAGGTAAGTGTCCATATTTTAAAAGTCAGCAGCTGCAGTATTTGTACCTGTTGACTTTAAAAAAATCTATTTTGGTGGAACTCAGCTTTAATTAAAAATTAAAATACAATTATATATAAAAATATACATATTTTTTGAAAACTGTCTATTTCAGTTTCGGCCAAGTGCATCCTGAATTGTAGGTTTCGGCACAATTTTCATTTCGGAGCACCTCTAATTGTAAGCTCCTTGAGGGCACTGATGTGAATGTGCACAATATGTGAAACACTATTTATTTTTAGTACCTAAAATAAATATATAAAATAAAAATAAAGCTGCAATGTTTCTTGGGTGATTTTACCGGATTTGAATGACAGTCAAAGCTAAATATCACCCTTTAAAATGCCCCATCAAAAAAAGTGACTTTGTCAAAGATAAAACTGCTTTTATATATCATGACACTAATCATGAAATGAGTACTAAATATAGCCAGCCCATTACAAATCACCATTGTTAATCCTGGGTAATTCTGTAGTTCTTTAATTCTCACCTCGAGTGTCCCGGAAATCTGTGTGATTTGGTGAGTAGTGCTTGCAAAGTCTCTCCATGATTTGCTTGTAGTGCATGAGTCTGTGCAGGGGCCGGAGGAGAAACATGTTCAGTGGCAGGTAGCACACCTTCTCCTGTTCAAAGTCTCTGCACAGAATTTCTAGTTTGCGGGAATTTTTAATTGCCCTTTCCAGCTCCATCAACACCTCATAGTGCCTTTGATAGTTGGTTGTGAATTGCTGAAAAGAAAAGCAATTGTGTTAAGAAAAATAAAACTAGCTGTTAATATTTGGAGTTTATTTTATTGACATGGGATTACTTTTTATGAGTTTCACTAAACCTACATCATAAAAAAAAAAACAAAAACTATCAATACATGCTGTTCATACTCACTCAAGCACTATTAGATTTGTTTTCTGCAAAATCCTGGTTGATCCTGCTGCTCTCTATCTCCACCTTCTTTTCATGTCCCCAATTCAGCTAGGGATTTTGCAGAACAGTGTTGGCAACTCTGCACATGCTCAGTTTTCAGTGAGTTCCTATGCTTCGCATTTCCTCCCCATCACATCTGAGCAGTGAGGGGGAAAAAGTATTTGATCCCCTGCTGATTTTGTATGTTTGCCCACCAACAAAGAAATGATCAGGCTATAATTTTAATGGTAGTTTTTTTTTAACAGTGAGAGACAGAACAACAACAAAAATATCCAGAAAAATGCATTTCAAAAAAAGTTATAAATTGATCTGCATTTTAATCAGTGAAATAAGTATACGATCCCCTATCAATCAGCAAGATTTCTGTCTCCCAGGTGTCTTCTATACAGGTAATAAGCTGAGATTAGGAGCACTCTTTCAACTGTTTGCCGACCGCCGCCTGTACATTTACGTTGACAGAATGGCACGGCTGCGCAAATGGGCGTACCTGTACGTCCCTTGGAAATCGTCTCACGGAGAGGAAGAACAGGGAGATGCTAATGTAAACAAGCATCTCCCCGTTCTGCCTAGTGACACTGTCACTGATCACAGCTCCCTGTGATCGGGAGAGGTGATCAGTGACGTGTCATTCATAGCCATGCCCCCTAACAGTTAGAATCACTCCCTAGGACACACTTAACCCCTTCCTAGCCAGCTAGTGGTTAACCCCTTCACTTCTAGTGTAATTTTTACAGTAATCCGTGCATTTTTATAGAACTAATCGCTGTAAAAATGACAATGGTCCCAAAAATGTGTCAAAATTGTCCGATGTGTCAGCCATAATGTTGCAGTCACCATACAAATCGCAGATCGCCGCCATTACTAGTAAAAAAAAAAATTATTATTACTAAAATTGCCATAAAACTAACCCCTATTTTGTAGACGCTATAAACTTTTGCGCAAACCAATCAAACGCTTACTGCGTTTTTTTACCAAAAAATGTAGAAGAATACGTATCGGCCTAAACTGAGGAAAAACATATTTTTTATATATTTTTTGGGGATATTTATTATAGCAAAAAGTTAAAAATAATGCTTTTTTTTTTTCAAAATTGTCGCTTTATTTTTGTTTTTTTTTTTTTTTTTTTTTTAAATTCTTTATTTAAAGATGAGACACAGATACAAACATAAACATAAAGGAGACTTCGCGTTACATTTAGGCTGTGACAAACGTGTCAAATAAAATAGCCAAAATAGCCAAAATAAAGCAATTGCCTATTAATGGGGATCGCTATTCAGTCTAACCACTGTTACTTGCTGAAGTCTAATATAGGGTAAACTTAAACATCAGTGCCCATCGCATTTTACGTCTTTTTCTATTAAGAGGGAAAGATAGTGGGGGAGAAGGAAGAGACAGAGAAAGATAAAGGGGGGAGAGATTAAGAAGAAGTTTTGTGTACATACACACACGCACACATACAGGGTGGAACGGGAAGGGGTGGAGGAAGGGGGGGCCCTAGCCCCCCGGGAGCCGGGCTTGGTATTGCTGGGCTGTCTATAGTGATCCTACACAGAGGATCCTGCCGTATATTGGAGGAATTCATCAGAGAAACGAAAGAGGTTCCAGTGAAACCATCTGGAGCTATGTTCCTCCGATTTGTCTCGCAGTGCCGAGGTCAGATCTTCCATCTGCTCAATGTCCTTCACTCTTGCGAACCACTGGGCCACTGTTGGAGCCGACTGCTGCTTCCAAAGAGGTGGGATGCAGGCCCGGGCTGCGTTAAGGAGGTGCTTGAGGAGGGATTTGTGGTAACGTTTCCTTGAAAGAGGCGTAAGGTTAAGGAGGACCGCAGCCGGGTTATCCTGGAGGGAGATATCTGTAAGTTTCTGTACGATCTTAAGGACTGTCTGCCAAAAAGTTTGGAGTACCGGGCAGTCCCAGAAAATGTGTAGTAGAGTGCCTGGGTGTGAATTGCAACGCCAGCAGCGGTCTGTTTGCAGAGGGAATATCTTAGCCAGTACCGAAGGAGTTCTATACCAACGCGACACTATTTTATATGCGGTCTCTTGATATTTGCTGCATAGTGAAGACTTTTGAGCAAAAAACAGTATGCGATCTTTTTGTGGTTCTGTGAAGGTGACTTGCAAGTCTCTCTCCCATTTTGTTAAGAATGGGGGGTCTTCAGTGGCGTGAAAGTCTAACAAAAATTTGTAGGAAGACGACAAGATCTTCCGGATCGGTCCCTCACCCAAGCACAGTTCCTCAAAGGGGTGGAGTTTTCTGGCAAAGTGCGTTGGTTTGGGCAACGAGCCAAGAAAGTGAGAGAGCTGGTTGATCCTCCAGCGGTCTATTCGAAGTGAAGCCTGGCCTGAGAGCAAGCTCCCTGTAGTTAACCAGCCTGAGGGACACAGGAGCGATAAGGCTCTCAAGAGGCCCTGTGGGGCTTGCGATCGGAAGGACGGGTCTGAGAGGCCAGGTAAAAAATCCGGGTGGCCAATAAGTGGCGTCAGTGGGGATGGAAAATTTTTTAAGGAGGCTAATCGGAAAAACCTTTTCAACTCAGCAAGAGTTGGTCCAATCGTGGGATGAGTGGTCAGGTGGGTGGCATGAGTCGTCCCAGCCCAGGGTAGACCCGCTAGTGGGGCTCTGGCCGCCTCCTGTTCAAGTGACACCCAGAGCTTCAACTCACTGTGACGGCACCAGTCCACGACTCTGGTCATATGTGCCGCAGTATAGTATAGAGCTGGATCTGGAAAACCGAGGCCTCCTCTAATCTTAGATCGTAAAAGGAGTGTTCTGCCAAGACGTGGATGTTTTCCGCGCCAGATGAATTTGGTAAATATTGAACGGACGGCGTGGAAGAATGTCTGAGGTATCTTGACGGGCAGTGCCTGCAATAGATACAAGAGTCTGGGCATTGCATTCATCTTGAGTATATTGCAACGGCCGAACCAGGAAAGGGCCAGAGAGTTCCACCTCTCAAGGTCAGCAGCGAGCGTAGATAGAAGGGGCTGAAAGTTCAGGATGACGATGTCTTGTAATTTGGCAGGGATTTTCGTTCCCAGGTATTGTATTGAGCGTGTAGCCCATTTAAAAGGGAAGAAGGGGCGTAAGTTGGAAATGGTCGAGTCTGACAGGGAAACACTTAAGGCCTCTGATTTCTGTAGGTTAACCTTGAAATTAGACAGGGAACCGTAGCGCTTCAGCTCCTGTAACAGGGAGGGAAGAGAGGTGAGGGGTTCTGTGATGTAGAATAAAAGGTCGTCAGCATATGCTGCTACTTTGTGTTGACAATGACCCGATTGAATGCCTCTTATGGACTGATTACCTCTGATGTGCTGTAGAAAAGGTTCCAGGGAGAGAACGAACAGTATCGGGGACAGCGGACATCCCTGTCTGGTGCCGTTCGCGATAAGGAAAGGGCTGGAGTCGCAACCGTTTACGCGTACAGTGGCAGTGGGATTATCATAAATGGCTGAGATCCACGACAGGATAGGGTCTGGCATACCTACATGTTTAAGTGTCTCCCGTAGGAAAGACCAGTCCACCCTGTCAAAAGCCTTCTCGGCATCCGTGGAAAGGAGTAGCAAGGGTATTCGGGAACGCTTCGCTTTGTCTATGATATTCAATGTCCTGGTGGTGTTATCCCTGGCCTCTCTCGTTTGGATGAAACCGACTTGATCTATTCCAATTAGACGTGGCAATAAAGCATTCATCCTAGAGGCAAGGATTTTTGTGAATAGTTTCATGTCACAATTCAGAAGGGAAATGGGCCTATAGCTGGCACATAGTAGGGGGTCCTTGCCCGGTTTAGGGATCACGGATATTGAGGCGCGCAGCATATCTGCAGGGAGATTGTGTCCGTCGGTCGCAGCATTAAAGGCTGCTAAGAAGGATGGGGCCAGCGTGTCCTGGAACATTTTGTAATAGGGGAGGGTAAAACCGTCCGGTCCGGGGGCTTTACCGGGCTGTGTGTCTGCTATTGCGGCTGCAAATTCCTCTTTGTTAATAGGTTCGGACAGGGCCGCACGCTCCTCTGCCGTCAGCCTAGGAAGGTCAACTTCCTGGAGGTAATTACGGATATCCTGAACCTTTCGGGGTGCTTTATTTTTGTTTATAGAGCAAAAAATAAAAACTGCAGAGGTGAACAAATACCACCAAAAGAAAGCTATATTTGTTGGAAAGAAAGGACGTTAATTTTGTTTGCGAGTCACGTCGCACGACCGCGCAATTGTCAGTAAAAGTGACGCAGTGCTGAATCGCAAAAAGTGCTGTGGTCTTTGGCCAGCCAAATGGTCCGGGGCTTAAGTGGTTAAAGGGATCTTAAGGCAGCTGGGACCATAGTCACCAACAATTGGCAAAACACTACGCCGTGAAGGACTGAAAACCTGCAGCGTCCGCAAGGTCCCCCTGCTCAAGAAAGCACATGAACAGGCCCGTCTGAAGTTTGCTAAAGAACATCTGAATGATTCAGAGGAGAACTGGGTGAAAGTGTTGTTGTCAGACGAGACCAAAATCAAGCTCTTTGGCATCAACTCAAAGTTACATAGTAGGTGAGTTTGAAAAAAGACACAAGTCCAACCTATGTGTGTGATTTTATGTCAGTATTACATTGTATATCCCTGTATGTTGTGGTTGTTCAGGTATATTCAGGTCCTGGAGTAGCCTAGCCAGTCTCCAGACCTTAATCCCATAGAAAATATGTGAAGGGAGCTGAAGGTTCGAATTACCAAACATCAGCCTCTAAACCTTAATGACTTGGAGAGGATCTGCAAAGAGGAGTGGGACAAAATCCCTCCTAAGATGTGTGCAAACCTGGTGGCCAACTACAAGAAAAGTCTGACCTCTGTGATTGTCAACAAACGTTTTGCCACCAAGTATTAAGTCATGTTTTGCGAAGGGGTCAAATACTTATTTCACGCATTAAAATGCAAATCAATTTATAACTTTTTGGAAATGTGTTTTTCTGGATTTTTTTGTTGTTGTTCTGTCTCTCACTGTTAAAATAAACCTACCATAAAAATTATAGACTGATCATTTTTTTGTCAGTGGGCAAATGTACAAAATCAGCAGGGGATCAAATACTTTTTCCCCTCACTGTATAGAGTCACATATGTGGGCATATACACAGTGGTAAAAAACAGCCCACTCACCCCTCCATCCCCACTAACCAGCTAAACACAATGGTGGCGGGCTATTACATGTAGATTGATGGAGGCTTTGCCTTCCTCTTACTCTAAAACACAGGCTGGAGGGGCGTGACACAACCTGTGACTGGCAGAAAGCTGCCCACACCATGTTATTGCCATAAAATAATAAGGATTTGATTTCAAATATATATTTGTATGACAATTTAAAAGTTTATTGATATAAATTATTTATTTTTACTCTGTATTCCAAAGGCTTTTTTTTTTTTTTAACATGTGACCAGCAGCAGAGGACTAAAAGCTCCTCCTGCTTAGGTTTCCCTGCAGACAGGCTGGGAAAGAGCTGGGTCATGTTACAGCTGTATATCGATTAGGAAAAGGGTACTTAGATTTTTTTTATATTAAAATAATTAGAGTGGCATCATCATCCACATACAGGAATAGAAGGGATACTGTAAAAAAAACAGTGTATGTTAACATGATTGTAAACAATCACACCTTGTAAAACAACCCATTCAGTTTAAAATAGAAATGAAAGGGAAAACATTTTTGTATAGATTAAAAAAGAAACATTACATATACCTTTTTTCCCTTTTTTAGAAGTGATCACATCCCCTCTGTTCTCAGCTGCAGAATAGCTGGGAGGAGAAGCAGAACACTGCGCTTCCCAATGAATGGCTGTACAGTGGGGGCGTGTCAGGACAAGTCTGAACATTTGAGGAGAGCAGGTGAGCTCTCCTGCTTAGTGTGGTCAGTTTTTAATAGGAAAGCAAGGGGACTAGCAGGAACACCAGAGGTTTCACACCAAGGAAGCAATATGAAGAGAACAGGATACTTTTTCCATACAAGTACATGGTACAGCAGTCACTTATCGGGAAAATTAAATGTTGGGATAACAAACGCTTTAAGGACTAGCATTCACATTTCTGTGTGTGTGTGATCGCGTTAAGATGTATACATAAACATGTGCTGTCCACAAATAAACCAGTTACCACTAAATTAAGCTGAGATTCTGACCTTTTTTTTTTTTAAAAGGTTGTCTTCAGCACAGGACTAACACTCGCTTGATACTTTTTACATTTTGTACCACACTCTAAACTTTAGAGCATAAAAACCCCACATCCATGATAAAAGAAAGTATCTTGGTTTTGGGACCTCCTGGACTTATACTGCTATTGACGCTTAGCATGCCCTCCCACATCCATGTTTACTGACTAACTATTCTAATGCATTACGTACTGTTATACTCTATTACTTTCACTGTTTGACCTTGTGATTACCTGCGTGTATTTACAAGCCTGTCTCTACTTTGTTATTGCAAAAATTTTCAATAAAAATTGTTTAAACAAAAGTATCTTGGTTTATACATCTTTTCTATTCTAATCTATAACTGAACATTACAGGCCCACTTACAACTATCTGTTTCAGTGCATTGTGTCAACATGGGCATTTCCAAAACACTTTAATGCACATTACATGCATTAGAAGGTTGGAGTGAAATGCTCCTCCACTGCATATGTAACGCATGGTAAAGCACTACGGTGTGTTGTGCACTGCATCATAAAAAATGCTGCATGTCTTTTCTGGTGCTTTGGCAGCAGGGGCGGTGCGTCCATAAAGGTCGCAGGAGCGCCGCCCCCCTCTATATACCATAGATAGATTCATGCATTGCATGAATCTATCTATGGTCGCTGCTGACACCCCCTATTCAGGGCGCCTGAATTACAGCGGTGGGGGTGTTTTTTTGGAAACACCTGATTAGCGCCGTAGGCGCTAATAGGCGTCCAAAAAGGTGACAAGCGGCGCAACGCTGTGCATTCCTTGTAACTCAGCAGTGATGTTAGCAAACCGAAGGAATTCGGTTTGCTAACATTGTACTGCCCCTTAGCCAATCAGGAGCACAGGTCTGTGTTACCTGTGCCCTGATTGGCTGAAACGACAGGCGCTGTGATTGGGCGCCTATCAGGCGTCCAATCATAGCAGAGGATGAGAGGATGAGAGGAGGAGCGGGCAGGAGAGGAAATGGAGGACACGATGCCGCCATCACCCGAGACAAGGTAAGTGCAGGGCGGGCTCCAAGACATGTCACCGGCTGGTGATCTTGCAGGTAACAGTAACAGGTGTATTTCCTGTGGTTGCTGGGAAGAGCGGAGGAAGGGAAGGGGAGGGGAGGAGATAGTATAACAGGTACATGACGTACACTCTCTCTCTCTCCGGGGAGAGGGATGAGTTTCTATAGAGCCTTAAAGGGAATCCGTCAGCTGGAAATGAGCACTCAGGCATACAGCAGTTCATCAATTAAAGTATATCACTTTTTTTGGTTTACTTTGGTCTTTTTGTTCCGCACCTGGAATAAAAAAAAAAAAAAAAAAAAAAAGAAAAATCTCCTATAAGCTTTAATACATTAATGTCATTTCAAAAGTTGCTTTACACCTTTTTTTTAATCTTTGTATATATATATGTATATATATATGTATGCATAAAAAAAAAAAAAAAAGGTCTAAAGCAACTTTTGAAATGACATTAATGTATTAAAGCTTATAGGAGATTTATTTTTTTTTTTAAATACAAAGTGACAATCCCACCATGAAGGTCCCTGATTGGGAGAAACCCGTTCTGTCTATCAATCGTGTTGTCCGTTCCTGCACACACACACACAGTCCACCCTTGTCACCATTAGACAGTTGTGCCAGCGCACAGATGGCGTGGTCAATAATGAAGCCTTTACATGTAAACAAGAAGTGGATGCAAAGAGGCTGGAGGAGATCCGCAGCAAAGGATGCAAAAGGGTGCATCCTTTGCACTGCCCAACTGCCCTGTGGCAGTTGGAATACTGGATTAGATGGGTAGGGCAGTCCTCCATCATCATGTTAACAAAAGTGCCACTTGTTTCAGTGTGGTGCAAATTTAAAAGGAAAAAAAAATAAATGTTTGCAATTCTTTTCTGCAATTTGTCATGCGTAGGGCAGCCTATTGAAATTAATGGCCCATTCATGCTGTCACACCTGCATAGGTGCTAACTAAGCCTTAAGAGGTGCCAACATGGCGCTCCTGCGTTTTGATGGGCAAAGTGGCTGCGTTTTGATGGGCACAGTGGCTGCGTTTTGATGGGCACAGTGGCTGCGTTTTGATGGGCACAGTGGCTGCGTTTTGATGGGCACAGTGGCTGCGTTTTGATGGGCACAGTGGCTGCGTTTTGATGGGCACAGTGGCTGCGTTTTGATGGGCACAGTGGCTGCGTTTTGATGGGCACAGTGGCTGCGTTGTGATGGGCACAGTGGCTGCGTTGTGATGGGCACAGTGGCTGCGTTGTGATGGGCACAGTGGCTGCGTTGTGATGGACACAGTGGCTGCGTTTTGATGGGCACAGTGGCTGCGTTTTGATGGGCACAGTGGCTGCATTTTGATGGGCTTTTTTTTCAGAATTTTTCAGTTTATTTGCGCCCCCCCAAAAATTTTGAGCACCAGCCGCCACTGTTTGGCAGACCAGAATGGGTTGCCTTAACGCAATTCAGGACAATATGTGAAACAATGCATGTTATTGTGTGTGCCTTAATGCAGTGCACCAAAATGGCAAAATAAGAATGGGCCCTTACTAAAGCTTTTAACCATCTTTATACAATTGGCTTACTATTAGCAATGTTTTTTTTCCCTCAACTGTTAATAATAAAAAATGTCCACGGTACCTTCATACCCTGGATATTCTTCAACATGACATCCCCAATTTTTTGATGCTCGCCTTTCATTTGAGAATTGGACTTTCCTTCCCTGTGAAAATGAAAAATTCAAACATGAACGAGGCATCATTAAAAAAATAAATGTTACAGGTACACAATATCATGACTGACATCAGAAATTATTTGTGAATTCATAAGCTGCTCTTTTGCCCCTTTTATCAATGGAGATTACCCATTTAAGCTTTTCTCAAGGTCTTTGCATTTTTTTTTTTAAACAGGTCTTTCTGTTTATCGCTATTTTTCACGTCACATTGATTGCATTCCTTCTAACTAAAGGCCTTTGTTATTTGGCACACTCAACCTGATGCTCTAGGCTCAGGCAAAGCACATCAAATTAGATAAAGGAGAAAGATGCATTTTTCATACCTAGGTGCATGTAGTTACAGTGACTTCAGACTGAAAATTCTTATTTTTGTATGAGCTCAAATGTGATGGCTTCACTTAAAAAAACAAAACACTGGCCTAGTGCAGTAATCAACGTTACAGTAATTGAATGGACCTCATATAAAGCTGTCATTGCTAAAAACTGTAATTTTTCTTACAGCCACCTATTAGATTAGTATCAACTTTCGATTGAAAAAATGATTGAACAGATTAAAGTGGTTGTAAACCCTTAAAACACACTTTCACCTACAGGTAAGCTTAGATTAAGGCTTACCTGTAGGTGCTGTAACCATGTAGATTTAGGAGATATTTACAATTCCCCTTGCGAGGATTCCTTCTGCGCATGCACAATGTATTTGGCGCATGCGCACTTTAGAAGGGTCACAATGTGCTGTTTTCCTTAACCACTTCAATAGAGGGCCCTTATACAACTTCCTGCCCCGGACAATTTTGAGCTTTCAGTGCTGTCGCACTTTGAATGACAATTGCGTGGTCGTGCGACATTGTACCCAAACTAAATTTTTATCATTTTGTTCCCACAAATAGAGCTTTCTTTTGATGGTAATCACCTCTGCAGTCTTTATTTTTTGCTAAACAAATAAGAAAAGACCGAAAATTTTGAAAAAAAAAAAAAAGTTTTGCTTTTGTTTCTGTTAAAATTTTGTAAATAAGTAAGTTTTCTCTTTCACTGATAAGGCGGCACCGATGAGGTGGCACCGATGAGCGGGCACTGATATGCGTTGATAGGCGGCACTGAAAGGCTGAAAAGATGGGTACTCATGGGCGGCACTGATAGGCGGCACTGCTGGGCACTGATAGGCGGCACTGATGGGCATTGATACGTGGCACTAATATGAGGCATCGATGGGCATCCCTGGTGGCACTAGCAGTGGTAGGCATTGTCAGTGGGCACCGATTGGCAGCTGCCTGGGCACAGATGTGCATTTCCCTGGGGGTCTAGGGGGTCATACCTGGTGCCTGGTGGTCCAGTGTGGATGGCCATCCTGGTGGTCCAGGGCGGCATGATGGTGGTCCTGGGCGGGATCCGAGGGGGGGCTGCGCTGATAAACAATCAGAACAGGCCCCCCCCATCAGGAGAGCCGCCGATCAGCTCTCCTCTACTCGCGTCTGTCAGACATGAGTGAGAAAAGTCCGATCACTGGCTCTTCCTATTTACATCGTGATCAGCCGTGATTGGACAGGGCTGATCAAGTGGTAAGAGTCTCCGTCAGAGACTCTTTACCTAGATCGGTGTTGCAGGGTGTCAGACTGACACACCGCAACAACGATCGCCGCGATGCGCGCCCCTGGTGGCGCACATCGCCTTAATATCAATATGACGTCCAGTCAGGATATTGAAACCACTTTGCCGCCGTCATTCTGCTATATGGCGGGTGACAAGTGGTTAAATGACATGCAGTGACTGGCAGCTCCCGCGCGCACACGCAGGAGTGACGTCACGCGACTCCGGCCAGTCACAGAGTCGGAGTCCGCGACCCCGGAAGGAAGATGGACGCTTCCAGCTGGCGAGGAAACCGGGGACATCGCAGGCTCCTGTGTCAGGTAAGTGACACATAATGGGCTACTATGCGATGCATAGTAGCCCATTATGCTTTGCCTTTGCAGGGAAACAAAGAGTAAGTAAACCCATCAGGTTTACTTCCTCTTTAAGGCAACCTAAGAATAGTTTGTGTTTTAATATCTAAATGACAGAAATGATAGTTGCTATGATCTGTTCAATAGCTCTACCATCAAAAGCTGGCTGAAACTTCGAGAAAGCTGCTGTTGGTGTGATACATGTGCAAAGATAACCAATTCAGTTTGATATCATATGTGGACTTATATAATATAGTGCAAATAGCAACAAACTCAAGTAACCTATCAGGTGTAATTGTACTACAGTTATAATTGCGCTACACTCAAATTACAGTAAAAGTTCTATGCATCTAGTCATCCCTATACTTAAAAAGCGCTCACTAGACCCACCAATCTTAACCTAAGCCCCATCTCCTTGCTCCTCTTTTTGTCTAAACTCCTTGAACTGACTAAGAATAACCTTCTTGATCCCTTTCAGTCTCGATTTAGCCCTAAACACTCAACAGAAACTGCACTCCTAAAACTCAAACGATCTGCTAACAGCTAAATCCAATGGACACTAGTCTGTACTCTATATCTGTATTCTACTCCTGGACCTTTCTGCTGCCTTTGACACAGTGGACCACCCCCTTCTCCTCAAAAAAACTCTATGCTTTTGGTTTCTCTGACTATACTCTTCGCTGCCTCTCAGCCTACTTATCCAGCCGCACCTTTAGCGTTACTTACAATTCTACTTCCTTCTCTTCCTTTCCCTGTTGTAGTCTCCCAAGGTTCTGTTCTTGGACCTCTCCTATTCTCGATCTATACAGCCTCCCATGTGTTGCAATATCGTGTCTACGTTGACGACAACCAAATTAATCTCTCTACCCCTCAGTTCACTCCTTTAGTCTCGTCACAAATCACAAATTTATAAACAGACATATCAGCTGAATGTTACACCACTTCCTCAAACTCAATCTATCCAAAACTGAGCTCATAATTTTTCCTCTCCACGCGCTTCTTGCCCTGATTTCTCTGTCAAGATCTATGGCACAACTATCAGCCCGTCCCCCCATGCCAAGGTTCTAGGTGTAATCCTGGACTCTAAACCAGCTTTTCGGCGCCACATGCAATCGCTGTCCAAATCTTGCCGCCTCAACCTACGCAACATCTCCAAAATATGCCCTTTCCTAACCAATGATGCCACAAAGCTTCTAATCCACTCCCTTGTTATCTCCCGCCTCGACTACTGCAACTCATTTACATAGGCTTTCTCCCCTTCTGTCCATCATGAATGCTGCTGCCAGGCATCCACCTTACCAACTGCTCAGTGTCTGCTACCCCTCTATGTCAATCCCTCCACTGGCTTCTGCTCACCCAACAAATTACCCAATCCACAACTCAGCCCCCAGCTACATCACTAACCTAGTCTCAAAATAAAAACCAAAATTGTTCTCTTTGTTCCTCCCAAGACCTTCTGCTCTTTAGCTCCCTCGTCACCTCCTCCCATGCTCACCTCCAGAACGTTTTCCAAGCCTCTCCTATCCTATGGAACTCCCTACCCCAGTCTCTCCTACTCTGTTTGCTTTTAGGCGATCCCTGAAAACCATCCCCTTCAGAGAAGCCTATTCTGCACCCACCTAACTGTACTTTTTTTATCAGCTCATCACCCACAGTTAATACCGTTTGTAACACTTGACCCTCCCTCCTAGATTTTAAGCTCCAACGAGCAAGGCCCTCCCCGATTCCTCCTGTATTGAATTGTTTTACAACTGTACTATCTGCCTTCATGTTGTATATCACTGCGTAAACTGCTGGTGCTATATAAATCCTGTATAATAATATTTTTTGAAAAATAATCCTGATGAGAAAGGCACAGTAAAACCTGTGCAGTTGACAAGATGGCTCACCCTCCAGCCTCTGCCTTCCTGGTTAGTAGTTAAAGCTGAGCTCCAGGACAATATAAAAGGCATAGATTAATGCAAATCTGTATTTAGTAATACTCCTATTCTGAATATTACAAGCTGCCTATAGAGTCCTGTGTATAATCCTGTATCAAAAACTATATAGAAAGGTAAAAAATATGTTTTATTTCTAGGTATGCTGTGTGAATAGGAACACATAATAAATATACAGTGGGGGCTTCTCATATGTGAATGCAAAGGTTGAAGTGCACTTTAAGGGCTCATGCACACAGGATGTTGTAGGAGCTGCTTTTAGGGGCGTCTGGCTTTGTTTTTAATACGGTCTCTGAACTCTCCTCCATGTTAGCCTATGTGTCCATGCACACAAAATTTCAGAGGCATTTGGAGGCATAAGCATTTAGGGGCAGTAAAAAAAACCTGCCAGTGCGTCTGTCCAGGAGCAGAGGCTGTTTAGCTGTAAAAACGCGAAACGCTGCTAAATGCAGCTAAATGCTGTAACAGCGTTTTTGATGCTGCTTATTCCTGACAGCAGCGCTGGCGTTTTTTAAACCACTTGTGTGCATGAGCCCTAAAGGAGAAGTATAGCCAAAGCTATTTTATCTCTAGTTCTCCTATAGGTCACAGGAGTGAGCTTACTTCTGCACTCCTATGAGCTGTTTTCCGCCAAAAGCGGGCTAAAGCCTGCTGTTGGCTGATGTAACTCTGTTGAAATGTAACAGTGAGATATGGAAGTTTCCCCACAGAACGCAGCAGAATAACAAGTTATTGAGCAAAACATTTCTCAACATAGCACTATAGAAAGTATATATGACAGAAGTTCTTACTCTTCCTTTTTCTAATTAAACTAAAAACAAATGTTTTGGCTGGATTTCTACTTTAGATCCAAGTCTCTTTTTCAATCATTTTAAAGTCTCTATACAATCTAGTTGGTTAAGACAGATGCTACTACATTTTGATAGATCATTAGACTACTTTAGATAATATTCACACTTGCATCAATTAAGCTAGGATACTTTACTCAGAAATAGCCTCTTTTCACATTTACCTTTCTTCATATGGCTGAGATAGTTATTTTACAGCCCAGGGTTTTTTCCAGGATTTATTTTTGTAAAGTAAAAGCTGCAATACACTCAGATGAATGCAAACGTATTGATATCTTACCAAAGGGAAAGTCTCTGATCAACTTCCTTTAGGAAACTGGAGTGGAACTTGTGTAAGGGATCAAAGTTGGAGAAAATAAGATTTCTTAATTGCTCTGGCATGGAGTCATCCTTATTTACTGTGTTCTGAAAGCACTAAAACAAAACAAAATGAATTGTAATTTTTAAAGTACTCTTATAAACAATATGTTCAAAGAAGACATTTTCTGTGCATGTTGATACATACAGAATATCCTTAAAGGGAGTATCTGTAAGAATTTTAATTACTGTTGCTGTAATAGTAGAGCTTTACCTCTAATTAATAGTGGAGTGCCGTTATTCACATGTATTGTTTTCCTGCCAGAGTAGAAATGTAAGTTCATGGTTATGAGGCCCCAGTGTCGAGATTTCTTTGAAGAAAGTTTTTTTCTCCTGCCTTAGCTCATGGCTGATAACAGACACTCTACAAGCTGCTCAAAGATGGTAAAATGGTCATGTAGTAGTTGTAACACCATAGTGTATAGATTGTCTGTTATCAGCGCTGAGCTCAAGCAGCACATACAGTGCCTTGAAAAAGTATTCATACCCCTTGACACTTTCCACATTTTATCACGTTACAACCAAAAACGTAAATGTATTTTATTGGGATTGAACCTATTACATTGTCGCTCTGGCTGTATGTTTAGGGTTGTTGTCCTGCTGGAAGGTGAACCTCCACCCCAGTCTCAAGTCTTTTGCAGACTCTAACAGGTTTTCTTTGAATATTGCCCTGTATTTGGCTCCATCCATCTTCCCAGTCCCTGCTGAAGAAATGCATCCCCACAACATGATTCTGCCACCATCATGTTTCATGGTGGGAATAGTGTGTTCAGTGCGATGTGCAGTGTTAGTTTTCTGCCACACATAGCGCGTTACTTTTAGGCCAAAAGTTCAATCTTGGTCTCATCTGACCAAAGCACCTTTTTCCACATGTTTGCTGCTTCTCCCACATGGCTTCTGGCAAACTGAAAACGGGATTTCTTATGGATTTCTTTCAACAATGGCTTTCTTCTTGCCACTCTTACATAAAGGCCAGATTTGTGGAGTGCACTGCTAATGGTTGTCGTGTGAACAGATTTTCCCACCTAAGGTGTGGATCCCTGCAGATCCTCCAGAGTTACCATGGGCCTCTTGGCTGCTTCTCTGATTAATGCTCTCCTTGCCTGGCCTGTCGGTTTAGATGGACGGCCATGTCTTGGTAGGTTTGCAGTTGTATCATACTCTTTCCAGTATGATGGATTGAACAGTGGTCTGTGAGATGTTCATAGCTTGGGACATTTTTTTTATAACCTAACCCTGCTTTAAAATTCTTCACAACTTTATCCCTGAACTGCCTGGTGTGTTCCTTGACCTTCATGATGCTGTTTGTTCACTAAGGTTCTCTAACAAACCTTTGAGGGCTTTATAGAACAGTTGTTTTTACACTGAGATTAAATTATACACAGGTGGACTCTTTTTACTAATTAGGTGACTTCTGAAGGCAATTGGTTCCACTAGATTTTAGATGGGGAGGGGGGGGGGAGGGTATCACAGAAAAGGGGGCTGAATACAAATGCACATTACACTTTTTTATAAATGTATTTGTAAAAAAATTTGAAATAATTTTCCTTCCACTTCCCAATTATGTGCCACTTTGAGTTTGACTATCACATAAAAACCGCAATAAGATACATTTTTGATTGTAACATGTGGAAAATTTCAAGGGGTATGAATCCTTTTTCCAGGCACCGCAGATGACAACGTAGCCTGATAATTGCACTGGGCTGACAGGGCAAGAATGCAAGTAAATATTAATTATAAAAAAGTAACTCTCAAGTGGTAAGGCTGCAATATATAAATAGTGCAAATTCACATTATTGCAAATGCTCATTAGTGACTTTTTTTTTTTTTTAAGTTTTCAAGTGGATACAGAACAAGGAATATATGCCACATAGGCATATGTGCAGTCTAGCTACATGATTTAAAGACCTACCTTTGTCATCAGCAACCAGATGCTCACTTTCGATTTCTAGTGCATGAATCTGATTGGTTGCTCAGAGAAACAAACATTATCTTTCAGACTCGTAAATATGTAGCCTCATGTTTGAGGAAATCTGTGTCTTGAGGAACATACATTTTCTACTGGTGATATAAGACGACCAGAGGAAGTGTTGATCTCCAGGTTTTATATAAAACTTTAAAATAGTTCATGTGGACCAAGCCAACTTCCCTAATGGTTGCAGTGGCTGAAAGTGCAGCATAAAGTATATGTAGTCTCAGCTACATACAGAATACCGTACTGTGTTTGAGATTTTTTACCATCCAGCTCCCAAAACAAAATCAAGTCCGGCTGAGTGCTGCTCAGTCATTCAGAGGAAGCTTTGTACTCTGTGAATGAATACAAAGCTTCAACTAAATGGCTGAGCAGTCCTCAGCCCAACTCTGTTTTGTTCTTGAAGAGGGAAGGTCTTGTCCTGCTGCCAGAACACAGTGCTGTATACTGTATGCAGATGAGGTTACATACAGTTGATTCATTACACCCAGCTGCTGCAACTGTTAGGAAAATAAATATTTTTTTTGGACCAGCCTGGTCTAAATTAACTATTTAAAAGGTAGATAAAACCTGGAAATCAGCTTTAAGGCTGTGGATCAAGCATATAAAGAGAACATAGAAGACAAAGATTAAAATGAGAACACTATAACAAAGATACTGTCTACCTTTCTGTGTTCAACCATTTACTGAAGAATAGTGAATGTAAATTTGAACATATGGATCAATGTACTTTGCAATAAAAGTGGATATTACCACAGTAATGACTTCAAGATCTTTAAGATAGGTGCACTCTGTAGTTGAAACCTCCTTTGCAATATAGTAGGCTTTGTCAGTTGGAAATCTCTGCGAAGAGGAAAATGTAATAGTGAACAGAAAGGAAACATTTCATATTTAGCAGTAGCAATGCATTCCTTTGCTTCTCTTAACCACTTCAGCCCCGGACCAATTGGCAGCCAAAGGACCAGGCCCCTTTTTGCGATTCGGCACTGCGTCGCTTTAACTGTCAATTGCGCGGGCGTGCGACGTGGCTCCCAAACAAAATTGGCGTCCTTTTTTCCCACAAATAGAGCTTTCTTTTGGTGGTATTTGATCGCCCCTGCGGTTTTTATTTTTTGCGCTATAAACAAAAATAGAGCGACAATTTTGAAAAAAATGCAATATTTTTTACTTTTTGCTATAATAACTATCCCCAAAAAATATATAAAAGAATATTTTTTTCCTCAGTTTAGGCCGATACGTATTCTTCTACATATTTTTGGTAAAAAAAATCGCAATTAGCGATTATTGATTAGTTTGCGCAAAAGTTATAGCGTTTACAAAATAGGGGATAGTTTTATAGCATTTTTATTAATATTTTTTTTTTTTTAACTAGTAATGGCGGCGATCAGCGATTTTTATTGTGACTGCGACATTATGGCGGACACATCGGACATTTTTGACACATTTTTGGGACATTTGTCATTTATACAGAAATCAGTGCTATTTAAATAGCACTGATTCCTATGTAAATGACAGTTGCAGTGAAGGGGTTAACCACTAGGGGGCGGGGAGGAGTCAGTGTGACGTGTGTGTTTTTTTTTTTACAGTAGGGGGGCGTGGCTGTACATCTGACGTCATTGATCGGCTTTCCCGATGACAGGGAACAGCCGATCAATGACAGGCAGAGTAGGAAGCGTGGGGAGAGGTTTGTTTACACAAACCTCTCCCCGTTCTTCAGCTCCGTAACCCGATCGCGGGATACCAGCGGCGATCGGGTCCGCTGGTCCCGCGGCCGTGGTCACGGAGCTCCCGACCGGGTCGCGAGCGCGCCGCTGGCGGCGCGCGCGACCCACGGGCAGGCAAATTAAAGGGGACGTACCCGTACGTGCTTTTGCCTGCCCGTGCCATTCTGTAGACGTATATCTACATGAGGCGGTCGGGAAGCGGTTAAACAGGTTTAGGTAACATGCAGTTTTCCAACCAGGTTTGAAAAAGTGCATTATTAATGCCTGCATTTTTCACAGCAAAGACCAGCTAAGTCTTGTGTATTAAAGCCCAGCTTTAGCCAAAACTATTTTTGAATAAAGTTAAGAAGCTTGCATAAGAGCAGTATGAACAGCAAGCTTTTGCAAAGCTATCGGCAAGCTTCGAGCAGCTTTCTCTAAGCCTTTAGAGTGCCCCTTAGCTGCTGTTTGGAAACGTTATACACATCTTAAGCGGAACTTTACCCATAACAACTTGATAAAAAAAAACAAAAACATTCTTTAGCAAGGAACATACATTCCACATTAATAAATATGCTACCAACATTAGTGTGTACTGTAAATTGCCTTCACCATTGTTCCTGTGTCTTCTTGCTGGAGGCTGCCATTTTTCTGAAGCCCAGAGCCCCTGAGCAGCACTAAATCTTTATGCTGTCAGTAAATCGGCCTTTACAAATTCCGCACAGTGCCAAAAACTAGAGAGCAAATGAGCATGTGCAGAGTAGGGAGACATTATATTCCTGGATTTTAAACAGTTTAGGCACTCCTTTTCAATATTTTACAAAGCTATACTTGCAAAAGGGACCAGCCTGAAGTGATCTAGCAGTTCCACTTTAATGGGAGTGCCTATTGTCACTACATAAGTCACTAGCAGACTTCAGCAGGCTTTCAACAAGCTTTAAGTAGTGAATCTTGCTAGCAGCTTGTTTAAAGTGACAATCAACGCTTAGAATCTGTTTAACATTTACAAACTGGAGCTGAATAATACTTTAAAAGCTTCAATAACATTGGCTAAAAGCTCTGCAAATGCTTTGTAAAAGTCTGCTGCTCACCCTGCTCTTATACAAGCTGAAGCCCATGTGAAACATGCCTGAGGACCTCTATAAGGTTTTTTTTTTTGTTTTTGCTGTCTGATTATCTGTTGGGGAAATTTCCTCATTTGTTCCGTGTGTCACAAGTACAAGAAACAGGCCTCATGCACACATTAGGCATCAAAAGTCACTTTTAAGGGCATTTGACTTTTTCTGCTTCTAAATGCCCCTCCATGTTAGCCTATGTGTCCATTCACATATAGGCATTTACAGGCGTTTAGAGACCGAAAAAAAAAAAACCCAGAGCCTGTGCATTCAGAAGATGTTAATACTAGGCGTGTCAAGCATTTGATTTTACATAAATTTCAATGGCCAGAATACATTTATATTCTTGCCAATGAAATGAAAGCTCAAGCACTTGATGTGCCTAAACATGTTTGCAAAAAAAAAAGGTAGCTTTAGGTGTGTTTTTAACTCTGCTTTTCTCCTGTCTGAAGAAAAGCATTTAGAAGAGCTGGGTAAATGCCCAGTGTGCAAAGGGCCATAAAGTGCACAGAGGTTGCCAGTATATGAAGACACCAAAACAAAAACACGCACAGAGGCTCTTCCCCCAATCAAAAATTTTTTGGTTAATGTCTTTATCCCTGGTGGAGAGATTTCACATCTCGTCCTGATGCTGTGGCATAATGGGAGGGGAAGCACAGACAGCAATATAGACTAGATGTCTGTTTCGGCTGGCGCTGGGCTTTAAAGAGTCTGTAGAACAACTGTGTGTTTTTCCCATATCAATAAGATCATTCACGTGTAATACTATCAACTTCGGGTTGAATTTCTCACGTATTATATCACCAGCTCTGGGGTGAATTAATCCTCACGTTTGTTAATTTCCAGCGCAGCCATTTTTCTTTTCTTATATCAATAAGATCACCCTGTCAGAAAATACACAGGTTGCAACAGGCAACACATGCAGTTTTTCTTACACTTTTAAATTCAAGATTTTAAATATTCCTTATAACCTCACTAAGAACGACATTTTTCAAGTGCTCTGGACTGGCATAGCTGAGCAACAGCCATACCCCTTATCACAACTGTCCTCAGAAAGACTTAGCATACAGTTAGGTCCATATATATTTGGACAGCGGCGCAAATTTCAAACTTTTGGCTCTGTATGCCACCAGAATAAAATTAAAATGTAACAATCCAAATTAATTTGAAGTGCAGACTTTCAGCTTTAATTCAAGGGGTTAAACATAAATATCAAGTACACGTTTCAGGAACTGAAACCATTTTTATGCACAGTCCCTCCATTTACAGGGGCTCAAATGTAAATGGACAATGAATATAATCATAAATAAAATGTTAATTTTTAATATTTTGATGAAAATCCATGGACATTACCAAAGAATGGGTTTCCTCCTTTCTAAATGCTTTGCCAGGCTCCAACTGCAGCTGTCCTAAGTTGTTCTTTGTTTGTGGGTCTTTCTGCCTTTAGTTTTGCCTTCAGCAAGTGAAATACATGCTCAATTGGGTTGAAATCAGGCGACTGACTCGGCCATTGCAGAATATTCCACTTTTCCTTCAAAGCTCCTGGGTTGCTTTTGCAGTGTGTTTTGGATCATTGTCCACCTGTACTGTGAAGCACCGTCCAATCAACTTTGCTGCATTTGGCTGAATCTGGGCTAACAGTATCTCTCTAAACACTGCAGAATTCATCCAGCTGCTTCTGTCACATCAACACCAATGACCCAGTGCCACTGGAAGCTATGCATGCCCATGCCATCACACTGCTTCCACCATGTTTTACAGCGGACGTTGTGTGCTTTGGATCATGAGCTGTTCCAAGCCTTCTCCACACTTTTTTCTTCCTGTCATTCTGGTACAGAATAATCTTTCATCCATCCAAAGAATGCTTTTACAGAACTGGTCTGGCTTTTTTAGATGTTTTTTTGACAAAGTCTAATCTGACTTTTCTATTCTTCAGACTTATGAAGGGTTTGCACCTTGTGGTGAACCCTCTGTATTTGCTCTCGTGAAATCTGCTCTTGATTGTAGACTTTGACAATGATACACCCACCTCCTGTAGAGTGTCATTCACTTGTCTGGATGTTGTGAATGGGTTTTCCTTTACCATAGAGAAGATCCTGCGATCATCCACCACTGTTGTCTTCCATGGACGTCCAGGCCTTTTTATGTTGCTGAGCTCACCAGTGCATTTTTCTTTCCTCAGAATGTACCAAACTGTTGATTTAGCAACTCCTAATGTTGCTCCCATCTCTCTGATGAATTTGTTTATTTTTTAGAAGCCTTACAATGACTTGTTTCACTTGCATGGACATCTCTTTTGAACGCATGAGGTAGGTTCACAGCAATAAATTCCAAATGCAAATACCACACTTAGAATCAACTGCAGACCTTTTACCTGCTTAACTGATAAATAAGTAACGAAGTAGTAGCCCACACCTGGCCATGAAACAGCTTTTGATTCAACTGTCCAATTACATATCCCTTGAAAAGGGGGGGGGGTGGCTATTCTTAAGAGCAGTAATTTCTAAACCCTTCCTCGGATTTGGATATACATACCCTCGAGTTAAACCTGAGAATGTGCACTTTCAGCCCATATCCATTATATCAGTGGTTACCCCCAACAGACCATGTTTTGGGAATTTCTCTTAGCTAAAATAGTTGTCCAAAATACCAAGCCATTGATTCCGAGTTAAAGCACCTGTGAAAGATAAAGGAAAACCTGCAAACATGGCCTGTTGGGGGTACTTGAGGACAGGGTTGAGAACCACTGCATTATATAAACTAAAGCTTAAATATGATTTGGATACCTGAAAAAAACTAAAATTGTGCCTGTGGCCAAATATATATGGACCTAACTGTATCTGGCCAGGTCTATGCAAATTATTTTTGACAGTGTTGCATATTTTCTGGTGCCTAGATCGTATATTTAAATATCCTACACAACTGCTGAAGTGAAAGCTAAAGTAAGACTGTAAAAATGGGGTTTATTAATACATTAACTGTTTGGTTAAATTGATATTTCCAAGGCTTCAATTGAACTTTAAGGTATAATTTAGGAAAAGCTTTGACTAGGTCATGCCAAAGTGATATTTTTCTTTGCTATTCACAAAGGTTAATCTGCCAAATATTTCCAAATAAAGACAGCCATAGAATGATCGATTGTATTTCCTGCAACCACGATTTGACAGGGGAATCCCTCCCACTGAACAGAGTGATTTGTGCTAGCGGCTATAACAGCTGCTAGCGAAAATCGCACGTCAATTCAGGCAGGCTGATTGTACCCAAGTTGATTGATCAATCAACTTGGGTACATTCAGCCTGCCCATACATGCTTCAAATCTCGTTCCTGCAGAACTGGTCAAGATTTGAACCGTTTGTGGCTGGGTTTAGATCAATTACTGGATTACTCAATTTGGATTGCTTTCTTCAGTTTTCATCTTGTATGATCAACTGAATTGTATACACTGTATAATTTTCTGAACATATATACAAGAAAAAAACTCTGTGTGCGCCATTGCATAAAAATGTCCGAAGGATCAAAATAGAAAGGCAGAAGAGTACCTTTTTCCGGCTATCCTCCTCATCATCAGTTCTGATGCAGATGGGCTCATTCAGCAATGGACTGATGAGAGGAGAGGAAGGCTTTCCATCAGGACTTAGGTTTGGAGATAATGTGGAGTTTAGCCCTGTTGTTGCTCCTTGAGAATTAATTGACAGTTCTGAAAGGTGTGGACTCCCTGTTAATGAACCTATAAACAACAAAGATACTTATTAAGTGTGCTGTACTTTTTAATCCAAACTAAACATAAAATATCAAACCCACTCTAAAGCACAAGCACTCTAGTAGAAATACACACAGCTCTGATACAGCGGGCTTAATCCCCAAGAGACAAATTTATCCAATGACTAATAATTACAAGATCAAAAAAAAAAAAAAAAAAAAAAAAACACATTGGCCCATAGACTAATGCCCCATATTTAGTTATCCTGAAGGATATGCTCTGCAAATTATCAAAGCAGGGTTCACATTCTCCAGAGTGAGAATGATTATAAAATCTGATATTGAGCTTATATTTGAGCTTTAGGTACACATGAAGGATCATTTCAATTGTTTTTACAAATTAGACATTAGACAGGACACAATATATGAGGGAGTGAATCTGCTTAGCAACTACATTACAGAAAGGACATGTGTTAAGAAGGAATCTACAGAGGTCTTCTAATTGACAAAACACCACTTCAGCTGGGACAAATGACAAAGGCTGGAAGGACTACATTGCCAGTACTACACATAACAGACACAGTATACCTTTTGACGTAATTCCATTCATGCTCCACTGAATGCTTGGGACAGAGATACTAGCATAGCTAGTCATTCATTCAATGAAGAAAAATACACACAGCATAAGAAGTGATGGCAAACAAATAGCACATCAGGTCTTGACAATTTGAAAAGAAACGCGAGTGCCATTCAGAGGAAACCCGATTAGCCTGTGCCTAGGAAAAAGTCCCCAATCTCATCACAGCTGTAAGATTGTGGATTCCAGAAGGTTAGCGAAAAGATTTACAAAGACACTTCCAAAATGTGTAAGAAAGAAATGTGAGAATCTTCATAGGTGTCGGCTATAGAAAGTCAGTACAGCAGTGGAGAACCTGATGGAACTTCAGCGTTAACTGTGGCATTCCCAGTGTTTGTACAATAAAAGATCACTATTTGTCCATGCACTTTGAGAATTGTATTCACCAATTTTTAATCAAACACTTAAAGTACAACTACTCTTTTTGTAGAAAAACTCTCAGCCTCCCTCCCTAGCCCCTAAGCTAATATAACCTACGACTTTCCCACCGTGGTGCATACTTACCTCGCTGTGTTGGTCTTTACATCCTCCAAGCAGAAATCCTCCCCAGTGCAAGCCACATCTGTGTAATAACACCCTTACACAGACAATGAAGCTGTACTTCTACAGCAGAGACGCTAGAACAGGGGTGCCCTCTTATGTGGCCCGTGACCTCCTGTTAGGACAGTGGGTTGGCAAGCCGGGATTGTGGGTTTTCGCCCCACCATCCCAGAGTATCAGTGTTGAGAATGGAGCGTAAGAATGCAGCTGTAGTAGAGAGCAGAGTCGATGCTTCAAGAATAGTGCCTGCTCCTGTCATAGGCGGCGTGATGCCAAATGCATTACGGCTGGGACAGAAACAGCCGGAAATACCTGCAGGGTGATTCATGAAGTGAAAATTGTGGTTTAAAGTTCAGATTTTTTTAATTAAAAATCACATTGCAATGGGCATATCTGTTCTAGTTCTGCAATGGTTACTCTGGGCTGCTTTCAAACTGGTCCGCAGGTGCAGCAGCGGGTTACCTGCACTGAGCCATAGACTTCTGTTACTACCTGTGGGTACTACTCCTGAATGCAGGAGTTTTGGTGCACTTTCAGAAAGCACACCACACCTGCAGGATATAATAAAATCCCATGGCAAAGGGCAGCTAACCCGCAGGAAAGCCACTGGTGCACTGTGCTGCCCCTGCAGTAAACCGCAGCACATCAGTGTGAAAGAATATGCAGAGTGGATGCGGACCTGTCATCCTCCCACTTTGCTCATTGTGACCCACGACTGGTTACCAAGTCACTTAAGTGGCCCTCGCCCTTCAAAGGGTTGGGCACCCCTGTGCTAGAAGTATGGCTCCATCATGTCTATTGGGAGTTACTGCGCATAGGAAGCTAGCGCCAGGGAAGATTTTTTCATGGCTGTAAATACCATTGGAGAAGTATGCACTGGGTGGGGTGATTTCAGGTTCTAAAGGTTCTGGTTCTAAAAGCTCTTTGTTTCTTTGATAAAGACTCAGTGAGTCATCCCAGTGACTAATTTCTCATTGAAGGGTTCAATTCAAAGGTTTAGACACATTGTGCATTAAAGCCCATAGCTCTACTGTGCTGTCTCTTTGGCCAACCCATAGTGCTTATTAGGAGTAAATTGTCATGTAATAAATGATTAGCAGCAAAATAATGTTATCAATTTTAAAACGTATAAAATTAACATTATTTGCAACATTCATTGTAAAATATAGAGATCTGCTGCTGCCGATCATGTGATGAAGTAAAAGATTGAAGAATTCTGTATGCTAGATTTCAGCACTTTGCTCTGTGTAAAATAAGCAAGCAGGTAATCTTTACTCAAACTGAACACAACAGGCAGCAGTGGGGTGATTTTCATGCTACAGTATGTGTGCCAGCACCCTAATAAAGGTGCTAGTAGGGACATATGTCATTGATATATAATAAGCCTAAAACAGAACTGTTTTCCAACTAATAATTCATTATTGGACAATATTATATTGCTTTTTATTTAGGTTGTTAGTATGGAGTTTTTCAGTGTGTCTGGAAAAATGGGCATGTGCAGTTCTAAATCTACAAAACAATATTAAACACACACTTCAGGAAGAAATTACACAAAAGTGTGCCAATTTTATTGATGCTAAAAACCAGTATTACAAATTTAAACATTTTGAAGAAGTATATGTGTATCACAGGAACTGTATTATTTATTCACTTGAATCCTACTTTGCTAAATATCAAAAAAACAGTTAAGAGTATGTTTACCCATTCACCTATATCTGCAAAGACTCTGGCTCCTTGCACACACTGGGAAATGAAAAGGGGTAAAAGCAAATATCCAAACCAACTGGTGCCATAAAATAAAAACAGAATACTCTAGCACCAACTTACACAAGACAGGCAACAGTGTGAGGGCATAGAAAATCTTGGTCATTCACAAATCTAAAGATTAAAAAGCATGCAAAAATCTTCATCTCATGACCAAACTACCAACAAGCTAGGCTACAGTTCACTAAATCTATTTACCGTCACAAAACGAAATCAGAACTTGTCCAAAGACTTTCCACTACATACATATCCAAAAAGAAGGTGATCTCATGAAAAATTAAGCAAATTACATTTAAACGAAAATTACACGAGACCATTAAAATTAATTATATCCTTTAGAAGCTGGGAAGACAAAATGACTACAATTCATTGGCCAGGATGTGGAAATTAATTTGCAATTACATCTATTTAGAGTCATATGTAATTAGCTTAAATCTAAATGCAATTGTGATTAGCCAGGTTTTTATATTTACAGCATTTTACAGATGTAATTGCAATTTATAGGCTTTTTATATACTTGATTAATAAGTAAAAAAAATAGTTTCACTTTACATATTTTCTGTATATGGCACCATAACACAGATTTATGTTGGGTAACACCACTAAAAACATAATTCTATAGCCATTCTATAGCCCTTTATATATAAACTTTTCTCTCTTATGAGCAAAACATTTTTTTTCAACCCTCCTAGAACAAATTCAAAATCTACTGCGTTACATTTTTGAAGGGTTCTTCACCAGAACTGCAAAATATTTGGGTTATAAAAGTGCACTTCTTTAGTCTCCCAATCTTAACACTTAAACACAGTGTGCTGAATCAGGACAGCCAGTAGTGAAGCCTTATAATTATTAACTGTATTATTTCAAAAGTGAACATATTTTTCAACCTACATCTGTGTATATATATATATATATATATATATATATATATAATTACTTGTAAGAATAACTGGGCCTCCACTTGGGTGGACATACTAAGGAATTCAATAACATCGGTAACTGTAAGTTACAATTAGCTGTTTAAGAATCTCTCAGTTGAATAATGACCTAAAACTGCTTACAGAATCTTTCCAGAACCCAAAAGCACAGTATAGTTATTAAAAAATACACCAAATACTTGGAGGAGTATTTAGTAACAGCGGAAAATCAAAAAATATTTGTTCCTTAAAGCAAACATTTTATATTTGCTATAACATAGCAAATATTGCTAATGAGAGTAGTCTAACATGATTACTGGCCAATTAAAGATCACATAATGACTTTTAAAATGTTTCTTAAAACCAACTGATAGTTTCCAAAAATCTGAAGATCTCAAGATAAAGATCTTCTGTTTTTTTTTAGCTACAAATATATACAAAGGTATATGTAAGGGGAGGAGGAAATAAGACAAAAATAACTCATTAACAGGTCAACAGCAGTTGAAAACCATAATAATGTCAAAACATTCAACCAATATGCTTGTTGGCGTACATTCCTAAACATTCAATTATTACAAAGAGCTCAAGCTCACACTGCTAATGTTGTAGCCTGTATTCTTCTATACAGCAATTCAATGTACAGATATGTTCAGTTATTTAGATGTAGTTATAGTCATGTGAAAAAATAAGTAGACATATGGAAATTTACTTTTTCAACATATTTGATCAGGCAAACGTTAGATCCTGATTTGAATAGTGCCCACTGATAAAGGTGATACTTGCACAAATGACAAATAAAATTTCCATGGTGTATTACTGCAATTTCCATGATTTAATTGGCCAAATACAGATAGAAAAAGTAAGTGGACCCCTACATTTACCACCATGGAATCCATGAAATTAGAGAGAATTTAGTGTTCCAGATCAGAAACTTCTAAGGCTAGGGTCACACATATGCAGGTCCTGTGTGCCCTGTATGACTGGGCACAGAAGCCCATTCATGTGAATGGGCTGCTGTAACGGCAGGAAATGTGGAAAAAAAACTCTGACCCTTTTTCAAAAACATGGTAGCATGGAACTGCATGGTAGACCCACACAGTTTTCTTATGCATGGGGGTGCCATTAATAATGGCGCGTCTGCTAAACCCTGTGGGTTGTGGAACGTGTGTGATTAGTATGCATTCTCCAACCCACATATGTGTGAACCTACCCTTAGGAAATGTGCAGATGGAACCTGTCTCATTTAAAATTCAGATAACTAGGGTATGGTGTTCTCTATCTACATGTTTGATGTCATCATGTCAAGTTCCAAAAAAAAAAAGCCAAGGCCCTCAGAAAGCTGTGGATACCTATGTGTATGGATTTAAAAAGATTGTCAAATGATTTAAAATCAGTAAAAACTGTAAAGAAAATAATCTACAAGTTTAGATTGCAAACAATTGCTAATTTGGCCAGAACTGGCTGGCCCAGCAAATTAAACCAAAGAGCAAAAGTGCATGCATCCACAGTCAGAAATAATTTGCATCAATTCAACCTGTGTGAGAGACAGGTGTCAATGGAAAGCCTTTGCTGATCAAAAAGAGCATAACAAGACTTCCAACGTCTTCCATGAACCCTACAGGCAAATATTGAGTTTGGTCACAGTAACTGTAGACATGTTTACCACAAACTGAAGACAGTATCTCAGGAGCTTAGCCTCATAACTGCGAAGCATGATGGTGGAATGTTATAATTTAGGGTTGGTTTGCTGCTACAGTGCCTGGGCAGCTCACAGTCTTCGAGTCAAATTTACATTCTGCATGATCTCAAAGCGTACTTGATAATAACGTAAGGCAATCTGTGCTATCATTAAAGACTGTAATTGAGTCTTTCAACATGAGAACGATCCGAAGCACACCAGCAAATGCACCAGGGATGGCTCAGAAAATGGCTCAGAAAAAAAAGAAATAGAGGGTTACGGATTCTCCTAGTTAAAGAAGTAATTTCATTCCCATTGATATTTTTTAGGGGGTGGGGGTTGATATCAGTTCATGCAAGGAAACCCAGAAGAAACTGTGGGGCAGTTATACAAAATGCCTACAAAGCCGTCATTTCTGCCACATGGGACAACATCAGCTTTTGAGCCTTTTGATTTGATTCTTTTTTCAATGTACACCATTACATCAATTTATAGTTTTGTTGAGTAAATGGTTCAAAAAGGCAAATTTTTCTTGAGTTCTTATTCAAGCATATCACCATTATCTGTAGGCACTGTTTAAATAAAGATCTAATATTGCTAATGATGTCCACTTCCAATATGTTGAAAAAGGCAAGAATTTCAATAGAGTGTACTTCATGTAGCTCAGTCATCTCTATAACCATCAACTTTGTGTCATATGATTCGGTAAGTTCAAAGATTTGAGACAAACACACCTAATAAACCGTGTGTCTAAAAATACCCTAAGCACAGGTAAATTTAAAATTGGTAAAGAAATTTGGTCAAAACTTCTAATCATGTGAAAGCCATTGCAAGGAGCTTTTAGCAAGAAAGTTTGAACATAAGAGAGAAGCAGAGGTCACCTTTACTTTGCACCAGTGAATAAAATGCAGACACACATGTATTTAAGCATGAAATACAGAGAAACACAGTAGGCAGAAAATCTAGTGTATGTTAACATCTTACCCAGTGACTATGTTATCACCACAGATGGTCAGCAAATTGACAAAAACAGATAACAAATGACAGTTGTACAGTAGGTTGGATATAGGTAAAGTTTTTGGCGTAGTTGAAGTTAAGCAATGCATTACATGCACAGAAATTCACCAAGCTGAACATAACATGGGCAGCCAGGGACTTTCTCAGCCAGTACACTCATGTAGTAATGTCACAAAGAGGTGTCACCATCTCATACTACAACTGCTGTCCATGGTGTAACAGAGTATTTTCACTAGTGCAAATATGTAATCATAAACATGTTTGAGTAGTGAAAAAGACACACTATTCTGTAACAGTGATACCTTTTAATGGCAAACAATACCACTTATTAGACCACCATCTTTGTTAGGCATATTATCTGTTAGCCGTTCAAAGATTTAGGCTCCAAGCACACTTGCATTTTTTTAAGCTCCTAGAAGCTGATATTAGCATTTTTCTGCTCCTATAAGCTAAATAATGTTATCCGATGTGTCCACCTTAGGCTATTAACATTTGTTTGAGGAGCAGAAAGAAAAATAGTTTTTGTAGAGCTTCTTGGAGCGTTTTTCCAGCAGAAAAAATGCTCAACGCTCATAAAATTTGCTAAACGCTCCTAAAAAACACTAATAGCATTTTTTTTTTTTTTTTAAGGAACTGCAAAAAAACGCTAACGCTACTAAAAAATGCCTTTGCCAGCAGTTCTTTTAGCTGAAAAAAAATGCTAGTGCTCATGGGGCCTGTGTCTTTAGTTGGCCATTAAAGTTTTCTTGCCAATACAGCGCAACATTTGTTCCCTGTTAACACAGTACAACATTATTTTTGCTTGTTTCAGTGTAAAAACCATTGTTACACCTTGGTCATAAATGTAGTGCTTTTTAAAAAATGCCCCTCCCAGATAAACATCAGTGATCTTTGCCATGGTAACAGCAATCTTAAGACACGTCACAGAAAAAGCAGTGTTTAAAAATGTTTTCCCTTTACCTACCCCAGTTTCTTTTTGATACAGGCCAGAGTTTAAAAAGGAAGATATAAACAACAAAGAAGGACTTCTAGGCAGTAAGGGAAATCTGCATGTTCACAGCTGACAGATAGAGAAAAGCATGGAGAAAGTAAGGCATAACTCTGTTTATCTCCATTTCAGTCCAACTACTATGAGGATAGCCAGTACAACTGTTTAGCACGTGCTATTCTAGAATTCAGAAGACATTACAAGTGAATTGATGATATCAAATTTAAAAAAAATTCTCTTTCAAGATCAGTTAAAATGGACTTGGCTGAATTTTGATAATACATTAAAGTGTAACTAAAAGCAAAACTTTTTTGTTCCAATTTTAGGATAGAGTAAGGGAAGGATATGACTGGCAGATATTTAATTTTTTTTTGCCATTTGTGTCCCATTAGGGTGATTTCCCTTCACTTCCTGTCCCATAGCCAAACAGGAAGTGAAAGGAAATCACTCCAAAGTGAGGGAATCCCAGTGTGTCACCAGAACTAGTGTCTCCATTGGAAGATTTCCCCTCTGTTAAGACCCCTTTCACACTGGGGCGTTTTTTTCAGGCGCTTTAGCATTGTGAAAGGGCTCTTAAAGCACTTGGGCTTTCACATTGGGATTGCAGATGAGGCTTCTTTCAAGCACTTTACAGGCGCTTTTTTTAACGCTAAAACGTCTGAAAAACGCCCCAGTGTGAAAGGGGTCTTTGTGTTCTGATGTCAACCCAAAATGTGGGATTTTCTTTTACTTTTGGTGATAACGGTAAAAAGGACAAATAGGGAGACAAACTCCCTAAAGTGGCACAGACAGCAATACAAACCTGACAGGAGTTCTAATCCTTCTTCACTCTCCCTCGAACTAAAAAAGTAAAAGTTTTGCCTCCAGTTACTCTTGAATTAAAGGCCCATAGCAGAAACTAGGCATTGTTATAAAGAATACAAAATGTGTTAAAACCCTGGCTGACTAGATCACTGTTGTTGCAGGGTAAAGGGCCATGTATTCATAAAGGGGTAATTTAAAGAAAGAAACATTAAAACGAGACCAGGAAAAATGTAAGTAACAGAGGATAAAACATGCTGGAGGATGAAGACAGCAGCCCCTTCCACATCCTTTGTTTGAGGTACAGTACATGCAGACAAAAGCAGTGCTTTAAAAAAAAATATATAGATATCTGACTTTATAGTATGTTAACAAATGACAAGAATGAGAGTGAACTTTCCAGAGTTATACACCACAAGCATTAGTGTTTAAAGCTTGCTTGGAAAACTAAAAAAGTAAAAGGGCACAACACATGGGATACAAGCAGCCCATGTGTTAGTGGCATTTTGCAGATGTGTAAACCACCCAGGAATGTTGAAAAAAAAATGGTTTGTCTTTCATATAATTTGCAAAACCCTAAAGATAATCACATACTTCAGTCAACAGATGGCTGTTAAGAAAGAAGCCAAATGATGATTTGCATAAACTGGCATCCTGCTCCTTGCAGACACCACAAATGCTCCTTCTCTATCCCTGCTCAACTCCACTATTTGGACCTACTGTATCCTGTACAATGGTTTGTCTTCTAGGATCAGTCCAGGCTGGGTTAACAATTTGGGAAAAACAATAATTTTTATCAGATTTTTTTCACATAATAGTTTAAAGTGACTGTCATTTTCATTAGCCAACTAATGTAGTATAGTGTATGAAATGTTACTAGCACCGGTATAATAGTAAAGCATTATTACATACAACGCAATCTTGCTTCAGAGTCTGACCTTCCTATCTCTTAGCCAGGGCTGAGGTGGCTTTGTAAGTTGAAATCATATAAAAAGGGACCATGAGACTGACTTTTAAAAGAGGGTTAAAATTAAAGGCGCTTTAACGTTCCAATATGTGCTACGCAAATAATTCCTAAAGATAATGCAATGCACAATTACTAAGTGAAATTAAAGAAGGAAATAGCATTAAGTGAGCATAACATGTACAAATATTTTGGGATGTAGTATCCTCTCAAAATATATAGTAGTAAAGTACTCAAACTGTGAAAAATACCCCCTTTCAAAGAGTGGGTAAAACTACAAAATATCATGTGAGAATAGACTCTACCCTGCAGCACTGTATCACTTCATAATAAACAATAGGCACTGAATAATGAAAATATATTTCATCTCTAATCTAAACAATACGTCTTATCACATGTATGGCTTACAGTATAACTGTGGCACTAAAGGTTAATGTTCAGTTACCACCAGAACACCAGTTATTTTTGCTAAATTACATTAAAACAAGAGGTTGAGCATCAGACTTTAAAAAGGCTGCATTTAAAAATTAGTGCAAATCAAGCTCAACAACTTGAGTGGCCCCAAATCCATTTAAAACACTGCTATCCCTATGTGAACAAATAAAAAACGTACAAACAAGTCATCTACAAAAATCAATGTAAGTGCTACTACTGTACTACAGTACAAAAGTCCAATAAGAAATCTCTGCAACATCAATACTAATAACTTATATAATACAATACCTAATTTACTTCTAGAACTGAGTAAAGATAATGTGCAAACTACCTCCAACTACTCCACTTTTTCTAGCATGCCGTAAACAATTTTAGCCTGTGCAACTTTTAACAGCCAAGACGAATGCTTTCCTATTCAACTGCTCAGCAGCTGAAAATATGTGCACCATCTTCATCACTAAAACTAAGGACGGTATCCTCATCATGCATCTCTTCTGCATACTCCTCCAGCTGAAGGCTACCAAATGAGTAGTTATTTCTCGGCATCGGTGAAGAGCTTAACACTATAGGGTTTCCGTAAACAAGTGGGTGGCTGAAAGAATCAACTATGTCTGAATCTGTATCGCTAGATTCACTACCACTACTGGTAGAACCATCAGTCATGGGGACAGCACACATTTGCTCTTGTACTAGAGTTGCTGGCCGCAATACTGGGCTGCACCTATGTTGTCTAGTGTCAAAAATGCCATTTGACATCATTTTAGATTCCAGGGCAGCCATTTTGGAAAGATGGCTTATCCTTTGCTCTTCATCTTTATGGTCAGTAACTGGTGTGGAAGACACCGGACTTAAAATAAAAGGATCAGTATCAGAATGGTTACGGTAACCAGCCTTAAGTCTCTGAATGTGTGCACTCTCCCGTGATGGGCTATACCTGGTATAGCCATAGCTTTGGCTAACCAGTTCATTGTCTTCTGGAATCACCACCCCATTATTTTTATTGTATGCATTTGCTGAGATATAACTGGATGAACCTGTCCTATTAAAACTCATATTTGGACTTGATCCTTTACTACTGGGAGACAAAGGAGCAGCTAGGGGACTACGGCTGCCTGGCCCATTGAACATTTCATCTATTAAAGAGCTGTGCCTAGGCATTTTTGGACTCCCACCAGCATAAAAAGACATACCAGCTGAGTCATCATCAATATACTCCTCAATAATGTTAGATGATGACCTAACAGAGGAAATTTGCTGTCTCAGTTTGGAACGTTTGGGATAATCATCTGTTTGATAGATTCCATTACTACAATGAAATCCAATCTCATCATTGTCATTTGTTTGGGACTGAGAGCGGACCAAAAGCGCTCTGTAAATATCATACTCGCTATCTACATCACTGCAGTCAATGTAAGGAATTGAGTTACTGCTGCCATGAGCAGCCCGGGATGCTGGACCTGTGCTTGGCTGGTGTGCATTCTTCATATTAAGCTGAATATGATCTTTGGCTGTATCTTCCCCATCATCTGTCAAATGAGCACCTTCCTTTGCTTTCTTGTCCAGGGAGATCTTCTTAGGAGAGGGGCTTTTGCGCTGCACTGAAGCCTCGATTACTAGCTTTTCTTCCTTGCTTGGGTGTAATGTTTGAATCTCATCAGGCTGAGAACTTTGTGCAACGGACGTTTTAGGGCTCTGTGGCAGAAGCAAAAAACACAATCAAAAGTAGTAATAAAAGAAAGCGTAAGAAATGTTGTTGGTGAATTTTGCAGAGAAGACATTTAAGCTGTTACGCAAATGGGCCAAATGAGAGTATGAATTCATTTTCCCCAGCAAGTGCTCCCTAGGAATGGGATGTAAATAGTATTAGGCTATTTTCACACTGCTCCATTACAAAAATGTGGTAAAAACGCATATGCATTTTTGCCACTTTTGGTGCATTTTGCGCCTGTGAAAAAAGGACATCATTATAAAACTGCACCAAAGACACAAAAGCAGGTGTGTTTTTGGCACATTTTTAATGCGGTTTCCATTCAATTCAATTCAATAGGGAGATGCGTTTTTGGTGTATGTTAATGTATTTTTCTTCCACTTTTTTAATGCAAAAACGGAAGAAAAACTCATCAGTGTAAAAGCCTTCAGCCTTATTACTTAAAACACACAAACACCTTTGTGAAGTGCTGCAGACTTGGCTGTTGCTTTTAGTAGCTTTCTTGTGTGGTATTTACCCCCTTGGAAGTTTCACATTTAATCATAGAACATTGATGGCTAACCTTGGCACCTCAGATGTTTTGGAACTACATTTCCCATGATGCTCACCTACACTGCAGAGTGCATGAGCATAATGAGAAATGTAGTTCCAAAACATCTGGGGTGCCAAGGTTCGCCATCACTGTGATAGGACATTAATCGGCTACCAATTAAATTTCCAATAAGGGTAGGAGCAGGGGTCAAGTCCTGGGGGAATAGTGTGGGAACTCCCACCCAAGATCCACTCCCCCACCAAAAAAAAAAAATAGGACATCGGGGCACCTCAGAGCATGGGGCACATCAGGCCACATGGCAATTCAGGCCACATCAGGGCACAGGGCATATAGCACATAAGGGTATGGGGCACATAAGGTCACATCAGGGCAAAGGGCACATAGCACATCAGGGCAAAGGGCACATAGCACATCAGGGCATGGGGCACATCAGGACACATAACACATCAGGGCACATTATGGGGCACATAGCACATCAGGGCACATTATGGGGCACATTGGGGCACGTAGCACATCAGGGCATGGGGCACATAGCACATTACAGGGCACACCTGGGGATCTTACTTGCCAACATGCAGAGTAGCGCAGGAAGCGTATGTCTGTAATAAGTTCTCTCTCATGTCACGCAGCACTGCTCGCTCCCCGGCGGCCCCTCCTCCCTTCTCGTCTATCCCAGATGATGTCACAAGCCAATGGGGATAGACAAGAAGAGAGGAGGGGCCACCGGGGAGCGAGCAGCCCTGCGTGACATGAGAGAGAACTTATTACAGACAGACGCTTCCTGCGCTACTCTGCATGCATCTCATTCGGCTCGGGCGGCTGTAGTCCTGCAAAGGGAACGGAGTTCCTGCTGGGAAAAAGTGCAGGGACGCCGTTCCCACTCGTTCCCGCAGGACTCGAGCCCTGGGTAGGAGGAGGTGGATGATAAGCTTTTAAGGGAAGTTCTGCTTAACTGTTAATTAAAAACACATAAAAGCCTGATTATATATAATGATTATATAATGGCCAATTCTTAGTGTCCTTCCCTTTATGCCACCTATGATGTATACCGTCTTCATCCTCTTGAAGTGGACCCATGGTCCATCTGTGACCTTTTGGACCAATGTTAATTATGTCATACCAAGATCAAACTTGACCTTATGCATTATATACATCATACTGAGCAGATAGAGCGGTTTCTCTGTTGTATAGACATGAGAAATTGGTCTTGATATAATAAGCATTTTATATGTCTTTAATAGATATTGAAATTAAACTTTCTTGGATTTAAAAGACGATAATATTTGTGTACTTTTAAATTCCCAATGGTATTATTGGTATATTTAATCAGAATGTTTGTACACACTAGTGTGCGTAGAAAAGCGGAGAGCCTACGGTTTTAATATTACTCTAAAAATAAAAATTGTATCCATTGCTCTTTGCAAAACTTCTCCAACTCTATCAAGTTGTATAAAGATGGTGAGGGAACAGACTTCTGTATTGGATTGAATTCTGACCTGGCCATTTCAGGACAAACACTCTTGTTTTTGAAGTAACTCAGACGACTTCAGGTGTACCTCTAGGATTTTGCTATATCTATTTTAGACTCTACCTTTACATGCCTTCCGGGACCTGTTAGAGGGAAACATCCCTACAGCAAATTTTGCCGCCCCCGCTCACTTTAAACCTCATTGACTACATACAGGTTATCTCCATGTTACTATTATGCAAGTCTGGAAAGAATTGGCTGCATCATAGACTATTTATAGAAGTCACATTTATGCTGTTCATTTTGTGTTTTTGCACTGTAATTTATTTAAATCACTTTGCAAAAATATTTCCACTGTATACTTTTGTTGATTAGTGTTAGAAAAAAAAAAAATATATTTTTTATTCCAAGCTCGATGACCATAGAACATAAAAACGTTAGAAATGATCAGGGGTATTGAACACTTTTTTTGATAGGCTCTGCTGAAGGCTATAAAATGTGTTACAATGGAAAAATTATTCAGATATTAGAAATTAAAAAAACTGAACAGACCACGGCCTGTGCAGACTAACAGTTGTTTTAGCAGAACCTAGGCAACCTTACTGTGCAACTGTCACACCCTTTATACATCACAGTCAAATTAAGCTGTTCGATGCAACGACAATCTATGTTTATAGCTTAGGTCCTCAACTTATTTAAAATAAACCCATATTTTGCCCTTCAAAAGGTTCCCTTTAAAGGATTATTAAAGGAGCTTAAAAAAATAAAAATTTAAACTTGCCTCCATGCTGCAGTGTCGGTCTGATGCTGCAGTTGTCCTCTGCCGGCTCTAAGCCACAGTGCTTATTGATCACATGACCGCAGATCACACGGTTCCCATACAGCTCTGAGCAGAGAGCAGTGACTGTCAGTCACCGCTCCCTGCTCTGCACCTCCAACACTCACTGGAGCGCTGGGATGGTGAGGGGGCGGACACAGCTGGCTTCAGCTCTAAGTTTTGCTCTGAGAGTGGAAGTCCGCTGTCTATCAGGCAGCTGGATGGATCCTGACAATATGGTTGGGATTCTTGCAGAGCCTGGAGCGGCTCTGTGATGTCAGCTGACTCTGGACAAAAATAAATACACTCCTGTGACCCAGAAAAGAAGATTTTTTTTTCTGGTCCTAGAAGTAAATAGTCTTATCCTATGAGTTCATGCACACTATTTTAGTCTAGAAGCTTTTTAAAGCTTCATCTTCTAAGAGCAGTAAAAAAAAAAAAAATATATGTATTAGCTTTTTGCCAACAGAAAAAAAAGCTTAAAGTACCCAACTGCTGCTAAAATGTTGCTACGACAAAAATGCTATTATGAGCATTTGTCATCCAGCATTTTTTGATGTTTTTTGATGTTTTTTTTTTTAAGCTTATAGTGTGCATGGAGCCTTAGGCTTACCTGAAGGTTATAAATACCAGGGAGGCTCTCACATCATACCCACTCCATTAGCTCATAAAATACCACTGTATTCTAAAATGCCAAACTTTTATCCAGCTACCATGTACAGTAACTGCAATCACTCATTTCATATTGCTCTTCTACAGGACAGGGGGCATGTGTCTATTGGCAGCAACTGACCAATGCTATTGGCAGTGATTTTCCAGACTTAAACCATTGCCAATCAGGCTTTTCAGAGATTGTGGGGGTACATCTAAACCTGTGGTGTCAGGCTGGCAGTGGGACTACAGGCATAGGGGTCCTGTAAGCCCCAGGGAAAGAAGCAAAAACGCATCCTGACTACCATGTCTATACACCTGTGGTTAGTGTAGTCAAAACAGAACAGGAAGCCTGCAGCATTACGGGGACTGGCAGGATCACCAGTTGCATTATGGTTTGTGAAAAATAAAGGCAACAATAAGTTTATTAGGATGTTAAATGGAAGGCACATTGTGAATTTTATATTTTAGGATAACACACTTTCATGGGCAAAGCACAGGTTTACTTTACCTGTCCAAAATCTGTATGCATACAAGTACTTATTTTTAGACACCATTTTAGTAAGGACATCAATATTCCTTCAAATATCAATATAATATAAAAATATATATATACATACACATATACTAACTTGTTTTGGCACCTCTAAAATCTGCTCAGGTGAGTGGGCAGTCAGACTTCTTATAGAACAAAGCTTGCTGTGCTTCCTGTAAAAATAGAGTTTATGTACTTATTTTTTAACTGATGCACATTGCAAGTCATTTTTACCACCCCCCTTCCCTTACTGATGTTGCTCGTTTACCCAGTAACGTCAAAGATAAATTTTTTCTGGTTTTGACAATTTTTTCATTGCTATTCGCTATGAATGATAAAATATACAAGACCATGACTATGTGTGCAATACAAATACTCATAACAAAGTTTTAGCATGACTGCTCCTTTTCAGTGTTTGCAACTAGAGATGGGGATAGGACTATTAGCCCTATTAATTGTCAGGAGTGGATCGCCTCGGTGGGAATTTCTTCTTTCAGCAGGCATCCTGATTGACATTGATCTGCATCATTAGAAGATGTGTGATTGAGTATGGATTTACAATCATGGCACTTTTTTTTTTCTTTTAATTAAAGGACTTGTCAAAAAGTGTCAGGGTCTTTATTTACGGTTTATTAAATTTTTTTGTGATAGATAGGGCTTCCAAGTACTTTCCCAAGGGGTTCCCTTCCCTCCCAATATACCTCATCATGTTGAGGGCAAGTGGCATTGCATGGCATGGTGCACGCTTGCCCCCTTCCACCCTCTTTACTGCCCACTCAGGCTTCACGCTTGGATAATGGTATGGATTTTTGGGGGGGGGGGGGGGGACTCATGCTTTTTTATTGTGTAAGCTCCCCTTTAAAATTCATGCAAACTTCGGCCTGATATGGAATTTCCATGCCAATTTCTTTTTTTCGTGGTGTTTCCTATTAACATCTATAGCAGTCCCTCTCTCGTTTAGGATAGGGGCCTGGTATAGATAAGAGAATCTTCATTCACTGTCTTTACAAACAGAAATAAGCGACTGAGAGTTGTCATTTGGCAACAAATTAAACATCACATTTTTTTCTTTGTAAATATCACTTTTGCTGTAGTAAGCAGCAAACATTATACAGATGCTCCACTTAGCAGGCAGGTTCAGGGCATCCCCTAAGCATGTTATTTAAAATAATTTTGCGATTTTAATGCTTCATTTAAATCAATATTAAAATTGCTGCCCCCCCCCCCACTAAATAGAATTTACAAATTTTTTTTGTTATGCTTTGGTACTACATATGTACCACTACAGTGAAATCCCTTGCCTATTAGCATAGAAAAGCACCATTAGGCCCTATTCAAACTTAGCGTAGGGGAAGAATTTGTTGCCAAAAAGAAGCTCCTGCTCCTTTTTGGGCATCAAGCTTCACATATTTGACCCCTTTCAAACTGAGGTGGTCGTCAGGCATTTAAGTGCTAGAAATAGCGCCTGTAAAGCACCTGAAAACCGCCTCCCATTCATTTCAGGGTGACTTTTTCAGACTGGAGCGGGGCAGTGCGCTTGCAGGCCGTTAGGAAAAGTCCAGCAAGCAGCATCTTTGGAGCGATTTGGGAGCATTGCAAAACTGGCACTTTTAACCCCTTCTTCGGCCGCTAGTGGGGGTTAAACACGCCCGCTAGAGGCCAAAAAGCGCTGCTTAAACAGAGGTAAAGCGCCGCTTAAACAGCGGTAAAGCGCAGCTAAAATGAGCTGTGCTTTTTTCCGCTAATGCTTGGGTGGCCCCAGTGTGAAAGTGGTCTTAAGATGCCTTTTGCCGTGATTGCAGAGTGGTTCTGTCACACCACATTTGGGGCGTCATTTACAATTAATGTGATTCTGACCGTGATCCAAATTGCCAAGTGTGAATGAGGACTTACTGTTTTCAACATCAGCTCTCACCGACTTCAACATTAAATTAGGGTTCAGATTCAGCATTAAAATTTAAGTAATGTTTGCCCAACTAGCCTTAAATGAAACCCAGGTTCAGCCAACTCCTATTGGCAACCAGGCTGCTTTCTGAGAAGACATTTTCAGTGCTTTTTGCATCGCAAGATAAAAAATAACCTCTTACCTTTCAAACTGTACTTTTTTATGGCCTCCTTCTTTCACATAATCCAAAACTTGCTTCTGTGTACGACCACTGACAATAAATCACAGCAGATTATTAATGGCGTTTTTAGTCAATACAGTTTGGTATCATACAGGTTTCCAAAATGTGTTATCAGGTAAGGATTTTTGGTAGAGTTATGCATGACTCTTCTGCTATATATAAAAAAAAAATGTATTTACCTGTCACCAAAAATGTTTTCATATATACTGCCTGCAGCGCATCTTACAGACCAGTGGCGTAACTAGAACTTTCAGGGCCCTGGTGCAAGAAACCATGAAGGTCCCCCCTGACCCCTTCCCTCCGAGCCCGGTAACGGAACGCCAAGGCCTGGTCGCAAGTGCAACATTTGTGAGCCTGGTTGTTTTGCCACTGGTGTCAGTAGTTTTTTTATGTTATGTTTCTATAATACCACGTTTATAAATAAATGGTAGAAAAGATTATTTTTTAAAAATATCTTTTACAAGTTTTCAAAAGCCCGTTGGGGGGCTTTGTTAAAGTATCAGGGGTCTAAACAGACCTCTGATGTTTCACCTTTGAGATAGAGAAAGGAAATTGAGGGCAGAGCCTTCAACCTCCATCTCTGCAGCCTCAGCTACACAGAATGAATTGACAGGAATGGCTCTGTACAGAGCTTCCAGTTCATTCACAAACTGAAGCATAGTGAACACAGTTTAGTAGGTTTTATAGTTAGGAATAGACAGTCAGTAATCGGTAATAATCACCATCTCTCCATTCAGAAAAGGCTTCCTCCTGACAAATACCCTGCAGCAGCCCGCATGTGCTCATAAGTTTAAATACCCTGGCAGAACTTATGAATTCTTTGCCAATTTTCAGAGAATATGAATGATAACACAAAAACATTTTTCACTCATGGTTAGTGTTTGGCTGAAGCCACTTATCAATCAACTGCGTTAACTCTTTTTAAATCATAATGATAACAGACTACCCAAATTACCCTGATCAAAAGTTTACATACCCTGGTGATTTTGGCCTGATAACATGCACACAAGTTGACACAAAGGGGTTTGAATGGCTATTAAAAGGTAACCATCTTCACCTGTGATCTGTTTGCTTGTAATTAGTGTGTGTATGAGGCCGGGTTCACACTAGTACGACAAATGCTCGGACATTGGAAGCTCATGTCGCATGAAAATCAATGTTTCCCTATTGGAGCCGTCTTAACTGGTCCGACACAAGTCGCACCGACTTTGTAAATGCTCCCTGCACTAATTTGGTCCGACTTGGGTCCTACTTCAGCCCATTGAATATCACTGAAGTCGGATCAAAGTCAGTCCGCCGTCTTAACCAACCCGACTTTGGCATGCGACTTGTGCTCCGATGATCCTGGGGAACTCTATGCCACAAAAAAAACGGCATGGGTTCCTCCTCCAAGAGCATACCAGGCCCTTCGGTCTGGTATGGATTTTAAGGGGCACTCCCCCCCCCCAGAAGAGCCGGAGAGGGAAGAACAGATCGGAAGAGACGCCTGCGCTGCCTAATAAATTACTTTAAAAACATGTGCAATGTGTTTTATTTTTTACACTTTTTTTTAGGAGAATGGGTAGGGGTACAATGTACCCCATACTCATTTACATAGGGTGGGGTGGCCGGGATCTGGGGGCCCCCTTGTTAAAAGGGGCTTTCAGATTCCGATAAGCCCCCCACCTGCAGACCCCGACAACCAACGGCCAGGGTTGTCGGGAAGAGGCCCTTGTCCTCATCAACATGGGGACAAGGTGCTTTGGGGTCCCCTGACCCAAAGCACCCAACTCCCCCATGCTGAGGGCAGGCGGCCTGGTACAGTTCAGGAGGGGGGGTGCTCACTCGTCCCCATCCCCTTTCCTGACCTGCCGGGCTGTGTGCTCGGATAAGGGTCTAGCATGGGTCAATGGCATGGGGGTTCCCCTGAAAATCCATACCAGACCGAAGGGCCTGGTATGCTCTTGGAGCGGGAACCCATGCAGGTTTTATTTTACATTGTGCATGGAGTTCCCCCTAAAGATTCATACCAGACACTGGTATTGTCGGGGATAAAAATCTGATCCCTGTTCATTGAAGTCGGATGCATGTCGGACTTCAAGTCTCAGGGCAAAGTCGGATCCAAAGTGGTACGACTGTCGTGTCGTACCAGTGTGAACCCTGCCTAAAAGGTCAATACGTTTCTGGACTCCTGACAGACCCTTGCATCTTTCATCCAGTGCTGCACTAATGTTTCTGGATTCTGAGTCATGGGGAAAGAAAAAGAATTGTCAAAGGATCTGCAGGAAAAGGTAATTAAACTGTATAAAACAGGAAAGTGATATAAAAAAGATATCCAAGGAATTGAGAATGCCAATCAGCAGTGTTCCAGCTCAAATCAAGAAGTGGAAAATGAGGGGTTCTGGTAAAACCAAACCACAGGGTCAGGTAGACCAACTAAAATTTCAGCCACAACTGCCAGGGAAATTGTTTGGGATGCAAAGAAAAACCCACAAATAACTTCAGGTGAAATACAGGACTCTGAAAACATGTGGTGTGGCTGTTTCAAGATTCACAATAAGGAGGCACTTGAAGAAAGACAGGCTGCATGGTCGAGTCGCCAGAAGAAAGCCATTACTACGATAATGCCACAGTTTCCCCGCTTACAATATGCCAAACAGCACAGAGACGAGCCTCAAACCTTCTGGATCAGTCATTTGGATTGATGAGACCAAAATTAAGCTTTTTGGCCACAACCATATACGCTACATTTGGATAGGAGTCAACAAGGCCTATGATGAAAGGTACGGAGGTGGATCGCTAATGTTTTGGGGATGTGTGAGCTACAAAGGCACAGGAAATCTGGTCAAAATTGTTGGCAAGATGAATGCAGTATGTTATCAAAAAATACTGGAGGAACATTTGCATTTATCAGCCAGGAAGCTGCGCATGGGACGTACTTGGACATTCCAACATGACAATGATCCAAAACACAAGGCCAAGTCGATCTGTCATTGGCTACAGCAGAATAAAGTGAAGGTTCTGCAGTGGCCATCTGAGTCTCCTAACCTCAATATCATTGAGCCACTCTGGGAAGATCTAAAATGTGCAGTTCATGCAGGACAGCCCAAGAATTTACAGGAACTGGAGGCTTTTTGCCAAGAGGAATGGACAGCTTTACCATGTGAGAAGATAAAGAGCCTCATCCACAAATACCACAAAAGACTTCAAGCTGTTATTGATGTTAAAGGGGGCAATACACAGTATTAAGAACTGGGGTATGTAAACTTTTGATCAGGGTCATTTGAGTAGTTTCTGTTGTCATTATGATTTAAAAAAAGTAAACACAGTTGATTGATAATAAATGGCTTCAGCCAAACACTAACCATGAGAAAAAGAAAAGTTTTTGTGTTATCATTCATATTCTCTGAAAAATGGCCAAGAAATCATAAATTCTGTCAGGGTATGTAAACTTATGAGCACAACTGTATAGGCGAAGAGGTCCTGCGTGGCACCGAAACGTTGCACTTGTCTCTGTGATGTGCTCTCTCTGCAACAAACAAACCTTTGAACGGTGATTGCTGATTCATGGTGTGCTGGCGAGTGTGTACACTTGCT